>CAUYON010050684.1:0-18986 GCA_963573935.1 Arctocebus calabarensis | reverse complement strand
GGCTTAAGAAAATCTCACATATTGGCTTCTGCCTTTTATCTTTCTGTTTTTGTGGTCAGAGCCCTCAGTTCTTGGTCTCCAGAGGCCTGCCAAATCTGAGCGGTCTCTCTGCTCCTGATAACCACCCTTCTTCAAAAAAGCATCAGTCCCTGGGACAGTCTGGTGGTTCTGGCTGCTGACATCGTAAATGGGGGCGCGGGCAACGTGCCCAGCTCAGAGCCTTCCGTTTCAATCCTTTGAAATCCCATGAAAATGCAGGCGAGAGACCACCTCTTGAACTTTCAAGGCTCTTGCCTGAGTGGATTAACTAACCCTATTTACTAATATCTCTCTTCTCCCACTGAGGACCCTCCTCTTTAGAATTCAGTGTTCTTTCTGCTTCAAACAAAGCCTCCAGTTTGCTGCTCTTCTGATCCCAGCGTGAGAGCAAGCTCATTTGCTGCGGTCAGATGTGGTGTGTAAGTGATTTCAGTCATTTGCCTTATTGTATTTGTGTCATTTGGGGGTGAATTCCAGGGACCTTGGAGCATCATTTCTTTTTTAGTTGAAAATAGATTTAATGAAAAATTGTATTTCTAGGGAATAGACTTGGCTAAGTTTTACTTCCAAGGGAGGAGCCTATCCTGTGGCTTGACTCCTACAGAGCTACATAATATCTGGTCGGGCTGAGGTCTTTATCCAATTTAAACAATGTAACAAGTGAGCCATGTGTTTCCTCATCCCAACTCGGCATGGCATCGGAACCAATGTCCTCCCTTTCACCTGCTAATGCCTCCAAGTATTGCAAACACTGATGATTGCCCACAACCTTCTCACATACCCTCCACACCCTCCTTTTCCTTGCTAACAAAATCTCAGTTTTGTTCCACAGACAAGTTGAGTGTGCCCAGCTCCGGGAAATGAATCGTTATTGGTCTAAGTCCATCATGATGTCCTGTCTCTCCTTTGTCAGTGATGAGGTAGGCAGGTGAGCCAGCTCTGGCCCGGGCAGGGGGCTTGGCAGAGCTTTCCTGGGGAGGAGGAATTTCTTCTCTGATACAAAGAAAGAGACAAGAAGAGATATCTATCCCCTCTCTTTCCTCCCGCTGGGAGGAATTGAGGTGAATTCAGGGCCCTCTGGACAACATCCCTTTTTTTAAGTGAACATAGATGTATTTCATGAAGAAGTGTCTGAATTTTCAAAAGGGAAAGCCAAGAGATGGGCAGAGAAGCAGCCCCCAGACTTTGTTAGCCAATCTGTATTAGCCTCCCACAGGCATCTTGTGTGTATAAAAATTAAATCCCCTTGTCATTTAAGCCACTGTTAGTTGAGTATTCTGTTACTTGTGGCTAAAACTCTCCAGATACATCTGACTGGCCATGCTCAAGAGCATTGATAAGCTTGGCACTGCAGCCCACGCCTGCAATCTTAGCTCTCTGGGAGGGGAGGTGGGCAGATCTCCTGAGCTCAGGAGTTGAAGACCAGCCTGAGCAAGACAAGACCCCATCTCTATTAAAAATAGAATTATTAACTAGGCATTGTGACAGGTGCTGCAGTCTGCTCCTACTTAAATTTGTTCTATATTTGCTATTTTTAATCATAGTTTTTCTCCTTTCCAACCCATTCATATCTTTTTTTTTTTTTTTTTAGTCTTTGGCCAGGGCTAGGTCTGAACCCGCCACCTCCAGAATATGGGGCCGGTGCCCTACTCCTTTGAGCCACAGGCGCTGCCCAACCATTCATATCTTTTTATTTTATTTTATTTTTGGAGACAGAGTTTCACTTTATCACCCTCGGTAGAGTGCCATGGCGTCACAGCTCACAGCAACCTCCAACTCCAGGGCTTAGGCGATTCTCTTGCCTCAGCCTCCTGAGTAGCTGGGACTATAGGTGCCTGCCACAATGCCTAGCTATTTGTTATTACAGTTTGCCGGGGCCCGGTTCGAACCCGTCACCCTCAGTATATGAGGCCGGCACCCTACCCACTGAGCCACAGGCACCGCCCCCATTCATATCTTTATACCTTGTGTCCAATGACCAAACCTCATTTTGGGGACTGTTAGATCAATTTAGGAGATGACAATGCTGCAGAGATTTATGGAATCAACAAATGTGCATCTTTAGTTTACTCGGTTTTCTGTTTCTCTTTTTTTTAAGTGAATATACAATTTATTTAACATTCAAACTTCATTAAGACATGTGCAATATGGCAATTTTACTGGGGATTTAACCCTATCTGGGATATGATTGCTTGCTGGAGCTTACAACAGGGTCCAGTTCACACTTAGCACTAATTAAATACTTTACTGAATAAATACAACACCAAACAAAATGCATCCAAATGCTTTCTAAAAAAATCAGTTTTATAAGGTCTTTTTAATCAGGCTAATGACACCACAATAAAGGCAGATATGCTAGTTTAACATAATTGGCTGATTTTACACAACACTTATATCTTTTAGTCCACAAGTATATTATTAAATGATAGCAAACATTTAAAACAACCATTTCTACAGGACTAGAAAATAAATGTCTAGGCTGGTCCGAGTGCAGTGATATTTACAACTAATTGATCACAACCAGTTACAGATTCCTTTGTTCCTCTCCATTCCCACTGCCTCACTTGACTAGAAAAAAAAAAAAAAAAGAAAGAAAGAAAATAAATTTCTAAGAAAGATTTTACTGACCCCTGTCTTTTATACCCACCCCAACAGTCTAACCCTAAAGAGGATAAAGCCAATGACTTTCCTCACAAGGGCTCACGCTTTTTGATAGCAAAGCGACATTAGTCGTGAGCTAATGCATTATGATTATTGAGACAAGATGCATTATGAACATTGAGACAAGATTCAGGTATTCCCAAAGAAGAGCAATGCGCATTGTAAGTGCCTATTCAGCAACAGTGAGCACTGCATTCAAAACGATCTCATCCCAGGAATTAAATGAGGTCGGCCACATTCATGGGCATTTCCTCCACTGTAGTATTGTAGACAGTCTCACTGTCATGAAGAATCCTCTTGTCTTCTTCAGTAACAAAGTTTATAGCCACACCTTTCTTCCCAAATCAACCCCCTCTGCCAATTCTATGAGTATATTGTTCATGATTGGTAGGTAGGTCAGAGTTTATGACCAAAGACACTTGTTGCACATCAGTCCCACCAGCCAACAAGTCAGTAGTGATCAGAACGTGGCTCGACCCTGACTGGATCTCCCTCATGATGGCATCTCTTTCCTTCTGGTTCTCTTAGATTTTTTTGGTTTTGGTTTTGGTTTTTTTGAGATAGAGCCTCAAGCTGTTGCCCTGGATAGAGTGCTATGACATCACAGCTCACAGCAACCTCCAACTCCTGGGCTCAAGTGATTCTCCTGCCTCTGCCTCCCAAGTAGCTGGGAGTACAGGTACCTGCCACAACACCCAGCTATTTTTTAGTTGCGGCCGTCATTGTTTTTTGGAGGGTCCAGGCTGGGTTCGAACCCGCCAGCTCAGGGGTATGTGGCTGGCGCCTTACCGGCTTGAGCCAGAGGTGCCGAACCTCTTATGTTTTTTTGAGAGTATAATAAAGGTGTTTAGGTTACAATCAGCTCCAGAAAAATCCCTATACTTTGTAATAAACAAAAACAATTAAAAGCTACCACATGCTCAGAGTCTGACATAAACCAAGTAACAAGCTTAAATGAAATAAACTCAACTTTTTTTCATTCTGGGTTTTAATTTTTAAGGTGGCCAAGGGAGATTCAGTTACTGGCAGTAGACACAGCTTATTTGCTTAACTAAATGAATTAGGGGTGGGGAAGAGGCGAGACGAGGGTGACAAGTTAGAACTTTTACTGAATTTACTTAAATTCAGTCACTGCAGATTTGTAGGCCAATGAGCATTTCTGCAAGTGGTTTATTGAACTTAGTTTTAAATTCCACATAGAGCACTGATTGCATCAAGCAAGATGAATAATTTATCTTCTGCCTCACTGGAGCAAAAACTGGTAGTGTAGAACTTATTCATGAGATTGAACAAGCTTGCATGAGCCCAGGCCTGCACCCGGCAGTAAGGAGTATTGATCTCCTGAAACCTAGGCCTGTGGCAAAGGGCTTTCAACATTGTCTCAGTTTTACCCTTCAGTATTCTAATTCATGGAAGTGACTGAGTGATGACACAGAGAAGTCAAGGCCATTGAAAGAAAAAACATATTACTTGCACTGTGTGAGAGAAGGGCGTGGGTAGTCATGCCAGAAAGACCCAGCCTTGTGGTGCAGGGTGGGGACTTGGGACATGTAGTGTCAGCTGACCGGCAGAATGAGGTCAGGCCTGTGGGCAATCAGTCAGTCAATCAGTCTGCACAACGAAGCCCCAGGAAAGACTTCAGACACAGAAGGTTGAATGAGCCTCCCTGGCAGTGCGCCACTGTCACACATAGATGCCAGGAAGATGATGTGCTCTGACTCCACAGGAGACAACTCTGGAGCCTTGGAGCCTTGGAGCCCTCCCAGGCCGCCCGATGCAGCTTTGGCTAATTTCAATCTGTACGCTTTCCCTGTAATAAACCAGAACCGTGGATATGACAGCTTGCAATGAGTCCTGCGAGTCCTTCTAGTGAATTCTCCAACCTGGGAAACCCCCCTCCCTCAAAATATGAGGCTGGTGTTAGAAGTAAAGGCCTCAACCTTTGCAGTTTGACTTCATGGAAGGGAGAGAGAGAGGAAGGAAGGAAGGAAGGAAGAGGGAGAGGGAGGACACTTTCTCCTCCCTTGCTTGGCTTTCTCTAGAGCAGTGGTTCTCAACCTGCCTAATGCTGCAACCCTTTAATACAGCTCCTTATGTTGTGCTGACCCCCAAGCATAAAATTGTTTTTGTTGCTACTTTGTAACTATAATTTTGCTACTGTTGTGAATCGCAATGTAAATATCCAATATGCAGGATGTAGTTAGGCAACCCCTGTGAAAGGGTCATTCAACCCCCAAAAGGGTCGTGACCCACAGGTTGTGAACCGCTGCAGAGGTTCTCTCTGTTAAGTTTCTTTCTGGGTTACCTTTCCAGACATTTTCTGCAAAAATATAAACCTATACTTTATAAATTTTTAATCATAAATAAGATTGTGCTCTATAGCCTGCCCTGAAACTTCCTTTTATCAAACTGCTCTCTAAAATGGTTGTACCAACTTACACACCTACCTCTCCTAGGATATGTTTGATTTCCCCTTACTCCCAACTACTGAACATTGTCAAGCATTTTAATCTTTACCAATATGACAGGTTTTTAAATTTTCAACCTTCTGCCCAGGTGTGGTGGCTCACACCTGTAATCCCAACACTTTAGGAGGCTAAGACATGAGGATCGTTTGAAGCCAAGAGTTTGGAACCAACCTGGGCAACATAGAGAGACCCTGTCTCTACAGAAAACAAAAATTAACCAAATGTGGTGGCACATTCCCATAACCCAGCTATTCAGGAGGCTGAGGCAGGAGGATCATTTGAGCCCAGGAGTTTGAGGTCGCAGTGAGCTTTGATGATGGCACTGTACTTTATCCTGGGGGGCAGAGTAAGATGCTGTAAATAATGATAATAAAAGAATTTTTAAAATAAAAATGTCAGTTTCCTTTTAGTTTAGTTTGCATCTCCTTAATTATTGGTGAAGTTGACTATCTTTTCAATATATTTACCCATTTACTTTTAGTACTTTTATTTATATGCTTTACTGTTCTATCTGATTTACACAAACTTCCCCATGCCATGTAAAACTGATATCTTGAACGAGAACCAGACAAATGAAAAGATACCAAGATTCTTTTCCAGACAGCATTTCCATATCATCATGACTTCTACTAAGGTTTTAAACTTAAAAAATAAAACAAAGGAAAATGAAAACAATAGCCTGGAAAGAGGTACTAATTTTCTCTGGTTGACTGAGAGGCTTTTGTTTGTTTGTTTGTTTAGTCCTCTCAACTGGAGAGGAATCATTCTTTTTATTTTAGCTTCCATCCATTTCCCCAACCTACCTGAAACTGAATCTTTTTATTCTTTAATTTATACCAATCTAATAAATAAAAAACCTGTGATATTTATCAATGTTAACCCAGTACAAATGGTGGTAGATAACAGACTGGTAAACCACTTTTGTGTTTTGGTAAATATTTTGCACTATTTATTTATTTATTTTAGAGGCAGAGTCTTGCTCCATTGCCTGGGCTAGAGTGATCCTCCCACCTCATTGTCTCAAGAATCTAGAACTACAGGTGTGTGCCACCATGCCAGACTAATTTCTTTTATGTTTTGTAGAGACAGGATCACAATATGTTGCCTAGGCTGGCCTCAAGCGATCCTCCTGTCTCGGCCTCCCAAAGTACTGGGATTATAGGTATGAGCCACCAAACCCAGCCTTTTGCACTTTTTATAAGGCTGAATTACTTTACTGAAAAACAGATCGACTCTTATCAGATTGACTCATGTGTTGTTCTAAAGATATATTTTAGGAGTTCTTGTCCAAGGTTACTAGGGTCTGAATCTTCCCAGCAGCTAAAAATAAAATGAATAAATAAATAAAAGTAAAGTAAAATCAATAGAAATAAAGATATATTCTTGATATTCAAGTCAATTTCACATTTTGAAAGAACACTTACATGAACTTCTCAAGGATTTGATTTCTTCAAAAAGGAGAGAACCTAAGATGTGGTTCTGCCTTTCTTTAAATCTCTTCTTCCAATATTGGGTTCTTAAGGCTGTGCTCAGTAGCTCATGCTTGTAATCCTAGCACTTACAAAGGCCTAGGAGGCCAAAGCAGGAGGATCACCTGAGGCCAGGAGTTTGGGATCATCCTGGGCAACAAAGTGAGACCATGTCTCTATAAAAAAATAAAAAACAATCAGCCAGATGTGGTACTCCCAGTTACTTGGGAGGTTAAGGCAGGAGGATCACTTGAGCCCAGGAGTTGGAGGCCGCAGTGAGCTATAATGGCACCACTGCATTCCAGCCTGGGTGACAAATCAAGACCCCATTAAAAAAAAAAAGTCTCTTGAAAGCTTCCTAAATGGAGCTCTTTGTTTTTCAAGTGTACAACCTTCTCCCTTACCCCCATCTCTCTTTTCTTCCCTGTAAAGTTATAAAGCTCCTATAGATTAGGTACTAGATTAGTTACATAACAGATTATCCCTAATTTAGCATCTTGAAACAAAGGTAACACTTACTATCTAACACGGTTTCTAGGAGTCAGAAATCTGGGAGCAGCCTCGCTGTGCTGCAGTCACCCAAGGGTATGGCTGGAGCCCAAGGCTCTGCTCCTGAGAGATGACTCTCATGGCTGCCACGTTGAGGCCACCTAGTTTCTCAACTAGGCCAGGGACTCCTCCAAGAAGTTTCTCCACAGAGCTGCTCAGCAGTCCTCATGACATGGCCTCTGGCTTTCCCCCAAGTGAGGGATCCAAGAGAAAGCTAGGCAAAGCCATGACGTCCTCTATGGACTATACTCAGAAGTCACCTTGTCATTTCCAAAGTATTCTATTGATTACCTAGATCAGCCTTCCACAGGGGCATGAATACTGGGAGGCAATAATCATTGGGGGCCATCTCAGAGGCTGGCTACCATAAGGACCCTGCTTGTGAGGGATTCACTGAGGGTACAAGATGTGTCACATACTGAGACTCCACCTCTCCCCCCTTCCCTCTCTCTGCTCTTGGACCCTGCTTTTTTAATTTTTTTTTTTTTTGAGGCAGAGTTTCGCTTTGTCACCCTTGATAGAATACAGTGGTGTCATAGCTCACAGCAACCTCAAGCTCTTGGGCTCAAGAAATTCTCTTGCCTCAGCCCCCCGAGTAGCTGAGACTACAGGTGCCCACCATGAGGCCAACTAATTTTTTTTTTTGGCAGTTTTGGCCAGGGCTGGGTTTGAACCCACCACCTCCAGCATATGGGGTCGGCGCCCTACTCCGGGCACCACCCATTTTTATTTTTTTATTTTTATTTTTTTCGAGACAGAGCCTCAAGCTGTCGCCCTGGGTAGAGTGCCGTGGAGTCACAGTTCATAGCAACCTCCAACTCCTGGGCTTAAACAATTCTCTTGCCTCAGCTTCCCACGTAGCTGGGACTACAGGTACCTGCCACAATGCCCGGCTATTTTTTGGTTGTAGTTGTTGTTTGGCAGGCCCCAGGCTGAATTCAAATCTGCCAGCTTTGGTGTCTGTGGCTGGTGCCTTAGCCGCTTGAGCTACAGGCACCAAGCCAATTTTTCTATTTTTTAGTAGAGACACGGGTCTTGCTCGTGCTCAGGCTGGTCTTGAACTTCTGAGCTCAAGCAATCCATTCACCTGGGTCTCCTAGAGTGCTAGGAGTACAGGCATGAGCCACCACACCAGCTTTTTTTTCCATTCTTTATGTTATGCTTTATAGATCATAGATTTTAACATAGGTATAATCACTTAAAAGAACCCAACTATGTGGAAACATTACAATGGATCAGAAGGCTGATTCCTTTAATTATAACTGATGACATAGTATGTAAAAAGACAATTTGCCTGGGGGATATCTCCAAGGCAGATTTTGGAGGCAAGCAGTTAATTGTGGAGAGCCCTTTGTATTACCACCACTTGTTAGGGAATGAAAGAACTAGGATTGGTGTCAGGGAATTACAAGAACTACAAAGGCCTCAGCCATTCCCAAAGGAAACTCTGGAGCTAGGCTGGCCCATCAAAGTATTTATACCAGGGAACTTGCCAGTGCTACATTCAGAATCTTCTAAACCGTGATTTAAACCCTAAATTAGTTATTAATCATTCACCAGTGCACAAGTAATCTATTGAATCTCTTTCTCTGAGATCCAGAATGTAATATTTTAGCATATTAAAATTTCCGAGAAGTCCTACAATAAGGAAATTTGTTTAACTTTGTGAAATGAACATTTTCCAAACACATGACATGGTTATAAATCTCGATCCATGACCAGGTGTGGTGGCTCACACCTGTAATACTAGCACTCTGAGAGGTTGAGGCAGAAGGATCACTTGAGCCCAAGAGTTAAAGACCAGCCTGAGCAAGAGCAAGACACTGTCTCTGGCTCGGTGCCTGTAGCTCTGCAGCTAGGGCGCCAGCCACATACACCGGAGTTGGTGGGTTCGAATCCAGCTGGGGCCTGTCAAACAACAACTACAACCAAAAAAAAAATAATAATAGCCAAGCGTTGTGGCTGGTGCCTATAGTCCCAGCTACTTGGGAGGCTGAGGCAAGAGAATCGTTTAAGCCCAAGAGTTGGAGGTTGCTGTGAGCTATAATGCCACAGCACTCTACCCAGAGCAACGAGCAACATCTTGAGACTCTTTCTCAAACAAAAAAAGAAAAGACACTGTCTCGCCGGGCGCGGTGGCTCACGCCTATAATCCCAGCACTGTGGGAGGCTGAGGAGAGAGAATTGCTTGAGCTCAGTAGTTCGAGACTCGCCTGAGCGAGAGTGAGACCCCCACTCATGAAAAAAATGGAAAAATTTAGCCGGGCGCTGCGGTGAGCGCCTGTAATCCCAGCGGCTTCCGGAGGCCGAGACAGCGGGATGCCCACAAGCCCGAGTCAGAGGTTGCAGTGAGTTACCACGCCCACTGCACTCTGCTCAGGGGCATAGGGTGGCACTGTGTCTCAACAACAACAAAAAAAGGAAGAAATAAAAAATTAAAAAAAAAAAAAAAAGACACCATCTCTACTAAAAATAGAAAAATAAGCCAGGCATTGTGATGGGTGCTTGTAGACTCAGCTCCTTGGGAGGCTGAGGCAGGAGGATTACTTGAGCCCTGGAATATGAGGTTGCTGTGAGCTAGGCTGATGCCACGGCACTATAGCCTGGGCAAGAGTGAGACTCTGTCTCAAGAAAACCCAAACAAACAGAGGTGGCCCAGGTTGGCCTTTGGGCTCACAAGTCTGTGACACACAGCAGAGAAGGCAACTTTCATCTCCAGACTCTGTCAGTCCTTCTGGGTAGGAGCCCAGGAATCCAATTGACCGGGAGTAACTGAGTCCTTAGCCGCGGGCTGGGGTAGGAGAGCTTGCTGTTCTTGACGCCTTTCTGAAAACTTTCTTATAGACTGCATTTTCCCCCTTCCACAGCACTTGTTCACAGGTAATGCTGTCTGAGGGGCCTGGTGGCTCTTTTGAAAAGGATTCTGGGCAGTGCCTGTGGCTCAGCGAGTAGGGCGCTGGCCCCATATACCGAGGGTGGCGGGTTCAAACCCAGCCCCGACCAAACTGCAACAAAAAATAGCCAGGCGTTGTGGTGGGTGCCTGTAGTCCCAGCTACTCAGAAGGCTGAGGCAGGAGAATCGCCTAAGCCCGGGAGTTGGAGGTTGCTGTGAGCTGTGATGGCACAGCACTCTACCAAGGGTGATAAAGTGACACTCTGTCTCCACACACACACAAAAAGGATTCTGATCTCCACTGTGATAGCATAAGTCTCTGAAAACCATCTTAAAATCCCCCCCAGAATTAATGAATTGATGAATTGATTTAGAAGTGAGGCCAAAACATCAAGGCTCTCCAGGCTAAAATAACTTCACAACCAGTCAAATGGGCATGATTTAATGGCCAACCATTTCTAAACTGTTTATTTCACATATTTCAGTTTTTATATTGGTTTCCCTTATGATAACATCCTAAAACCTAGACAAGATCAACACATTACCAAGTGCCAATTGTTTCTGTTCAGAGTAGGTGGGGAGGTCAGTAGCTTGTAAATTAAACAGCAGCACCTACGGGTTCTGGTCCAACTCACAGTCTGCTCTGTGCGCTCCAGGAAAACGAGTTCCTTTTACTCCGTAATTAGACATTTTTACTTTCAAAATCTGTAATCACAAATGAATATATTATCCTTCTATTACCAAATGCAAAAGAAGAGAAAAAAAAAGATAAGAAAGACGCATTTAATAAACTGAATGTTAATGACATTTCATTCATTTGCAAACCATTGAAATATAGACTTTCTGTCTTGGATTTTTATTTGGTCATGTATGTAGCTTTCTACATACATGGAGAAGCTACTTTCCCACTGCTGAAGTGTGACAGTCCTCACATCCAGGCTTAGGTGGCCTCACACTCCCGCTGTTTACAGCCATTTAGGGCCCTGCCCAGGATTCATTTATAAATAGTATTATACCAGCAGACGTCTCAATGCCAGGCAATGTGTTTTAACTTTATCATGTCAATGGTTCCTTTTCCAGCTTCCATCTCAAGGACCGTGAGGATTGAATAGCACTGCCTTGTTACTTTACTAGAAAAGCAGATGTGGGTCTCTATGCCTGTAGCACAGTGGTTACGGCGCCCACCACATACACCAAGGCTGGCAGGTTCAAACCCAGCCAGGCCTGCTAAAACAACAATGACAACTGCAACAAAAAATAGCCGGGCATTGTGGCGGGTGCCTATAGTCCCAACTACTTGGGAAGCTGAGGCAAGAGAATCACGTAAGCCCAAGAGTTGGAGGTTGCTGTGAGCTGTGACGCCAGAGCACTCTACCCAGGGCGACACAGTGAGACTCTGTCTAAAAAAAAAGAGAAGAAAAGAAAAGCAGATGTGGAATGCACTTTGGTATGAAGAGCTTGGTTTCTTTTCTTTTTTTTTTCTTCAGACTCTGAACATCTGGTTAGAAGAGTGTTATCTGGATAATGTCATTTTTCATTCTGCTTTGGTCATGGTATGTCAAATGTGTTAGAAATTCTAAGGACAGAAATGTGTCCTTCTTCGTTCATCCATCCACCCATCCATTCATCCGTATATTTATTTTATCATTTTTCCTTTTCATGTTTAGCGCACTCTTCTGGTTCAGACCCTGAGCAGAGTGCTAGATGAAAGACACACATTTCTTACTGCTGAGCTCCGAGCGAAAGACCAGAGTTGTAAATACTGATTCCAGTAGAAAGTGTGGTGGGCAGGCCCCACCTGGAATGGACCAGGGAGGAAGATTCGAGTGGGGAGCTGGTAAAGCCAAGAAGAGCAGAGGAGAGCAGTAGCTTGCAGACCCTCGGCCGGGCTAGCCTCAGAGGAAATGAGTAAGTGCCTGCCAGGTCCAGGCTATTGAGTGCAAGGGTGGCCAGGAGTGGCCTGGGAAGATGAGGGTTAGCCCTTGACCCAGGCTATCCCATCTTATTCTCCTGGTAAGCTGTGCTGAAGGGCCTGTAGGACCTTCCCCAGCTGTTCCAAGGTGGGGAGGAAATTCTGGCTGCCCCTGCCTGCTGTGACTTTGGGAAGGACCTTACCCTCCCTGGGCCTCAGTTTCCTCCTATATTAAATGGGGAACATAACAATTTTTACCTGCCAGACTTATTGGAGAATCACATGAATATATACACATGAAGCACTTAGAATAGTGCACGAATTCAGAAATAGGACTTAGTGGCTTGGTGCCTGTAGCTCAGCAGCTAGGGAACTGGCCACATAGACTGGGGGTGGTGGGTTGGAACCCGGCCCAGGTGTGCTAAACAATGACAGCTACAACAAAAAAATAGCTGGTGGCTTGGCGCCTGTGGCTCAAGTGGCTAAGGTGCCAGCCATGTACACCTGAGCTGGCGGGTTCGAATCCAGCCCAGGCCCGCCAAACAACAATGACGGCTGCAACCAAAAAATGGCCGGGCATTGTGGCGGGTGCCTATAGTCCCAGCTACTTGGGAGGTTAGAGGCAGGAGACTTGCTCGATACCAGGAATTGGAGGTTGCTGTGAGCTGTGATGCCAAAGCGCTCTATCCAGGGTGACAGCTTGAGGCTCTATCTAAAAAAAAAAAAATAGTTGGGCATTGTGGTGGGCACCTGTAGTCCCGGCTACTTGGGAGGCTGAGGCACGAGAATACCTTAAGTCCAAGAGTTTGAGATTGCTGTGAGCTGTAACACCATGGCACTCTACGGAGGGTAACATAGTGAGACTCTGCCTCAAAAAAAAAAAAAAAAAGAAAGAAAGAAATAGTACTTATCATTACTAATCCCCTAATTAGGCTTAGTGAGCAAAATTAAATGACCCAAATCACCCAGCTAAATGGAGGCAGAGTTAGGGGACAAACCTCTTTCCTGCCCACAGTATTGTGTATAGCATACCATGGGATGACCACCTAATCAAGATTGGATACACACCAGCCACTAGCATGTCAAGAGGCTGAGACAGGAAAATCACTTGACCCCAGGAGTTCAAGGTTGCTGTGAGCTATGATCATGCCACTGCACCACAGCCTGGGTGACAGGGCAAGACTCTGTCTCTAATAAGAGAGAGGGAGAAAAAGAAAGAGAGAGAGAGAGAGAGAGAGAGAGAGACACACACACACACACACACACACACACACACACACACTGTATGCAACCAGGGAGGGCTTCCTGTAGGAGGTGACATCTGAATTTCAGTTGGAAGAAGGCCAAAAGTTTGCCAGGGAAAGGAGTGGAGAAAGGCATTTTGAAAAGATGAAGCAAGGCCAGGCACTGAGGCTCATGCCTGTAATCCTAGCACTCTGGGAGACTGAGGCCAATGGATTGCCTGAGCTCACAAGTTCAAGACCAGTCTGAGCAACAGTGAGACTCTGTCTCTAAAAAAAATAGCTAGCATTGTAGTGAGTGCTTGTAGTCCCAGCTACTCAGGAGGCTGAGGTAAGAGCCTAGAGTTTGAGGTTGCTGTGATCTATGATGCCATAGCACTTTACCCAGGGCTACCCAGAGATTTTTTATTCTCTGTCTCAAAAAGAAAGAAAGAAAGAAAGAAAGAAAGCAGTTGTGTGAAGGTCTGGAGGTATAAGAAAACCTGGTGTGTTGGGAGGACTGAGGTATGCTTGGGAGTTGGAGGAATGAGGGCTAAAGTGCAGATAAATAGCTAAAGAGCTTGGACTAGGTCTTGAAGGCAGTGCAGATTCAATGTTTTGTTTTTGGTGTGAGTCATTTGCGGTTTATATAAAGGGTGGTGGCAGGGAATGGGGGTGAAGGGAAAAGTGAAAGAGAAACTTAAAAATACAAGTCATCTGTACTTATAATTTACTTCTGTTTTTCTTTAAATGACTTGATCTTTTGACTTAAAAGTATTTTTAAAAAAGAAACTATATATCACAACCAGAAACGGAAAGCTCACAGTGCCAGGTGTGTTTCATAATTCAGATTTATTTCTGATTTTTTTGTTTTGTTTTTGAAACAGAATCTCACTCTGTTGCCCTACGTAAAGTGCTGTGGTGTCATAGCTCACAGCAACCACAAACTCCTGGGCTCAAGCGATTCTCTTGCCTCAGCCTCCCAAGTAACTGGCACTACGGGCACCTGCCACAACACCTGACTAGTTTTTCTTTTTTTTTGAGACAGAGCCTCAAGCTGTCACCTGGATAGAGTGCTGTGGCATCACAGCTCACAGCAACCTCCAATTCCTGGGCTCAAGAGAGTTTCCTGCCTCTGCTGCCCAAGTAGCTAGGACTACAGGTGCCTGCCACAATCCCCGGCCATTTTTTGGTTGCAGCCACCATTGTTTGGTGGGCCCGGGCTGGATTCGAACCCACCAGCTCAGGTGTACATGGCTGGCGCCTTAGCCCGTTGAGCCACGGGCGCTGAGCCTTTTTTTTTTTTTTCTTGAAACAGTCTCACTTTGTCTCCCTTGGTATAGTGACATGGCGTCACAGCTCACAGCAACCTCAAACTCTTGAGTTCAAGCCATCCTCTTGCCTCAGCCTCCTGAGTAGTTGGGACTACAGGCACCCACCTCAATGCCTGGCTATTTTTTAGAGATGAGGTCTCTTTCTAGCTTAGACTGTTCTTGAACCTGTGAGCTCAAGCTATCCACCTGCTCAGCCTCCCAAGTGCTGGGGTTACAGGCATAAGCCAACACACCCAGCCTGTTTTTCTATTTTCATTACAGGCAGGGTCTCGCTCTTGCTCAAACTTCTGAACTCAAACAATCCATAGGTCTCAGCCTCCCAGAGTGCTAGTATTACAGGGGTGAGCCACTACACTCAGTTTTACTTCTGATTTAAAAGGGTAACATGATGCATACACCCCACAGTAGTTACCTCTAGGGGACAAAAGAATTAATGAATATTTCTCAGACAACAGTATTAATATTTATGTCAAGTAGGATAAGACTATATGCAACTTGCCCCAAATAAGCTTTGACTCCAAGCTTATAAAAACTTTTCATTTTTCAGGGTGGCGCCTGTGGCTCATAGAGTAGGGCGCTGGCCCCATATACCAAAGGTGGCGAGTTCAAACCCAGTGTTGGCCAAACTGCAAAACAGAAAAATAGCCGGGCGTTGTGGTAGGCGCCTGTAGTCCCAGCTACTCGGGAGGCTGAGGCAAGAGAATCGCCTAAGCCCAGGAGTTGGAGATTGCTGTGAGCTGTGTGATGCCACGGCAATCTACCGTGGGCAATAAATTGACACTCTGTCTATAAAAAAAAAAAAAAAAAAAAAAAAAGAACAAAATGAAACAAAACCAAACCAAAAACATTACTTCAAGCTCTTCTGTAATCCATAGTCCTGCTCAGATTTCTCCAACCGTCCCAAGATGTCCTCCACAGAGTTTTGTAGGGTGGGAATACGACAAGATGCAGGCTCAATTCCAGGAGCATCTGTCCCAGTTACTTGTCCTGTCTCTGTAGTAGCACCTCAGCCTTTCTTTGTCTTTTGTGACACTGGCAGATTAGATATAGATATAGATATAGATTTTTTTTTTTTGAGACAGAGCCTCAAGCTGTCACCCTGGATAGAGTGCTGTGGCATCACAGCTCACAACAACCTCCAACTCCTAGGCTCAAGCGAGTCTCCTGCCTCCGCCTCCCTAGTAGCTGGGACTACAGGCGCCCGCCACAATGCCCGGCCATTTTTTGGTTGCAGCCTTCATTGTTGTTTGGCGGGCCCGGGCTGGATTCGAACCTACCAGCTCAAGTGTACGTGGCTGGTGCTTTAGCCTGTTGAGCCACAGGCGCCGAGCTGATATATATATATATGTATTTTTTTTTGAGACAGTCTCACTATGTCGCCCTTGGTAGAGTGTCGTGGCATCACAGATCATAGCAACTTCAAAGTCTTGGACTTAAGCGATTCTCTTGCCTCAGCCTCCCAAGTAGCTGGGACTACAGGCGCCCACCACAATGCCTGACTGCTTTTCTTAGGTTGCAGTTGTCATTGTTGTTTAGAAGGCCTGGGTCGGGCTCGAACCCGCCAGCCTCGGTGCATGTAGCTGGTGCCCTGCTTACTGAGGTACGGGCACCGAGCCGACATGCAGTTTTGGATAGTACGGGCCAGCTGTTTTGTAGAATGTCCCTAGTTTGAGTATTCCTGATATTTCCTCACAGTAAAATTTGGGTTATGCACTTTTAGCAGAACCACAGACGTGGTGAATGTCTTTCTTGGTGCAAGGTGTCACGAGGCACAGGAGGTCGACTCTTCTCATCACTGACGTCAACTTTGACCTCTTGGTTAAGGTGGTATCTACCGGGTTTCTACTTGCTGAAGTTCCTCTTTTTTCCCCTTTTCACTTAATCCGTGTCTTGTGGGCAGATACTTGGACACCATGTGAACATCCTGTTACTCCTCAAACTTCCACCCACGGGTTTCAGCCCACACTGGTTATTTTTGCTTAAATCAATTACATATTATGACAGTGGTTCCCAGATGGTGATTTTCTAACTCCATCATTCCTTCTACTTTTACTGGTTGGCTTTCTGCTGCAAAACTTTCCCTCTGTCCAGGCAGCAGCTCAGAGTTGTGGGGTTGGGAGAGATTGGGCTGGGAGGAGCAGGATCTGGCCAGGCCATTAGATCCTCCCCTGGGATTTTCTTTAAAATGAATCCAGGAACTAAATGGGCTGTAAAGCCTATCTCCATGCAGTGTCCAGGCAGGCAGGTCTGGGGCCAGGGCCATTGCTGGGCACATCGGGGCTGTGTTAGGGACCTGGTGGCTACTCAGGGATGTTCAGAGCTAGGACAGAGGGTATCCTGGCAGGCAGCCATCTGGGCCTTCTTTACTTTCAAACTGTCAACTCCACAAATGGTGTGGGAATATATTCCCTCATTTAAAAAAAGTGATGTGATACTGGGCCCGGTGGCTCATGCCTGTAATCCTCCCACTCTGGGAGGCCAAGGCGAGTGGATTGCTTGAGCTCATGAGTTCGAGACCAGCCTGAGCAAAAGCAAGACCCTGTCTCTACTAAAAATAGAAAAACTGAGGCAAGAGGATTGCTTCAGCCCAAGAGTTGGAGGTTGCTGTGAGCTATGATGCCATAGCACTCTACTCAGGGTGACAGCTTGAGACTCTGTCTAAAAAAAAAAAAAAAGTGATGTGAGGCTCAAGTGACATGTGATCAAAACTCTATGCTGATGCCTTTACTATCCCCAACAGTGAAGAGCTTGGTTATATCTTTCTTGGTTAAATAAATGACCAAATATACATTTCCATGAGCTCCTCACTCACCTCGTTCCACAAGGGCCTGACGCCCGGGCACTGATCACTTCCATCTGCTCCTGTTCCACATCCCCCTCATTCCTTCCAGTTGCCACCAGGTTCCCTGCCGTCAAGGGGCCTTTGCCCTTGCAGGTCTCTCTGCCAGGAACACTCTGGCCCAGAGAGCTGGGTGGCTGCCTCCCCCCACCTCTCTCCCTTCCTCATTCCACCCTTCCCATGGCACTTGTCAAAATCTGACAAAACACACATTCCCCTATTCATGGCTTCTCTTTTGACTGTCTCTCATACCAGAATGTCAGCTCTGTACAGGTGGAAATTCTGTCTGCTTTGTTCACTGTCCACGGATCCCTGGTACCTGCCTCTTGCAGGCAGGAGGCACACATTCAGAAACACACTTTGGAGTGAAAAATGAATGAATATAACTATAACGTGTGCCCGTACGAAATAGTGTGGCTGTCACTCTTACAGAGCTCTTTCTATGTGCCAGGTACTGTGCTGAGCACCTCCCAGAGAGGAACCCAGTAAGGAAACCTCGACACAGAGAGGGTAAGTAACCTGTCCCGAGTCACACAGTGAGTAGTGGCAAAGCTGGGATTGGAACCCTGAGTTCTTTTACTATTGTTGTTTAGTTGTTTCTACTTTTAGGGTGGGGGCATAATGAAAATATTTTTTATTTTTATTTATTTATTTATTTAGAGACAGAGCCTCAAGCTGTCACCCTGGATAGAGTGCTGTGGCATCACAGCTTACAGCAACCGCCAATTCCTGGGCTCAAGGGAGTCTCCTGCCTCTGCCTCCCAAGTAGCTGGGACCACAGGCACCCACCACAACATCCAGCCATTTTTTGGTTGCAGCTGTCATTGTTTGGCAGGCCCGGGCTGGATTCGAACCTGCCAGCTCAGGTGTACGTGGCTGGCGCTTTAGCCCATTGAGCCACAGGCGCCAAGCCTGAAAATGTTTTTTAAATTGAAGTAGAGCACAGTCCAGGTCCTTGTCCCTGCATTTGCCTGCCCAGACTCTGCTGCACAGAGGGGTTGTTTTGTTCTTTAGCCAGCCTTCTAGAAACCCCGTTGTAAGGCACCTCTGTCTCCAGCCAGGTAGGCAGCCAAAGTTGTGGGTCAGTCACTGTGGTGGAGGGGGCTGTGGACAGGGCAAAGAGAGATCAGCGGTCCCTGGAGTGGCCTTGCAGACGAGGAGCTCTGTGAGGGCAGGACTGCCCACCTGGCAAGAGTTGGTTTGGCCACACTTCCCTCTGCTGTCTGTCCTCTGGGCCCTGGACCCACTCAGGGCACCCACAGTTGGGTGATATACTAGCTTCCTGGGGCTGGCCTAAAAAGTGACCAGGTACTGGGTGGCTTAAAAGAATGAAAGTTGGCTTGGTGCCTGTGGCTCAAGTGGCTAAGGCGCCAGCCACGTACACCTGAGCTGGCGGGTTCGAATCCAGCCCCGGCCCGCCAAACAACAATGACGGCTGCAACCAAAAAATGGCCGAGTGTTGTGGTGGGTGCCTGTGGTCCCAGCTTCTTGGGAGGCGGAGGCAGGAGACTCACTTGAGCCCAGGAGTTGGAGGTTGCTGTGAGCTGTGATGCCACAGCACTCTATCCAGGGCGACAGCTTGAGGCTCTGTCTCAAAAAAAA
>CAUYON010050683.1:0-15456 GCA_963573935.1 Arctocebus calabarensis | reverse complement strand
ACAGCCAAGAACATAGTAAGTATAGCAAGCAGACAGCCCTCAGAATGGGAGAAAATATTCGCAGGTTATGCCTCCAACAAAGGTTTAATAACCAGAATCCACAGAGAACTCAAACATAATAGCAAGAAAAGAACAAGAGATCCCATCTCAGGGTAGACAAAGAACTTGAAGAGAATCTTCTCTAAAGAAGACAGGTGCACGGCTCACAGACACATGAAAAAATGCTCACCATCCTTAATCATCAGAGAAATGCAAATCAAATCTACTTTGAGATATCCTAACTCCAGTAAGATTAGCCCACATAACAAAATCCCAAAACCGGAGATGTTGGTGTGTATGTGGAGAAAAGGGAACACTTCTACACTGCTGGTGGGAATGCACATGAATACATTCCTTTTGGAAGGATGTTTGTAGAATACTTAGAGATCTTAAAATAGAACTGCCTTTCCATTCTATAATTCTTTTACTAGGTGTATACCCAGAAGACCAAAAATCACATTATAACAAAGACATCTATACCAGAATGTTTATTGCAGCCCAATTCATAATTGCTAAGTCATGGAAGAAGCCCAAGTGCCCACTGACCCACAAATGGATTAATAAATTGTGGTACATGTATACCATGGAATACTATGCAGCCTTAAAGAAAGTTGGAGACCTTACCTCTTTCATGTTTACATGGATAGAGCTGGAACGTATTCTTCTTAGCAAAGTCTCTCAAGAATGGAACAAAAAGTATCCAAAGTACTTAGTTCTACTATGAAGCTAATTTATAGGTTTCATATGAAGGTCATAACCCAACTAAAGCACAAGAATATGGGAAAAGGGGCAAGGGAGAAAAGGGGAGGGGGGGTTGGGGTGAACAGAGGGTAATTGGTGGGACCACACCTTGGTGCATCTTAGAAGGGTACAGGCAAAACTTACTAAATGCAGAATACAAATGTCTTCATACAATAACAAAGAAAATGCCATGAAGGCTATGTTAAACGGTTTGATGAAAATATTTCAGATGGTATATGAAACTAACACATTGTATCCCTTGATTGGACTAATGTACCCAGCTATGATTTAATAATAAAATAAAATTTAAAAAAAAGTATTCAACACATTGTACCCACATATGCATAAATGTATTCATGATCTATGTATATATGACTAAAAAAAAAAAATGTGTTGAGCAGATTACTGCTGGAGGCAACTGGTATGTGATTTTTTTCTAGGGGGCATTATGAACCATGCTTCATCCAAGAAGTAGGAAACTGGTATATTTTTCCATTTGGTCCCATTAATCATGTGGGTTACTTTATGAAGTATCAATTCTACAATAATTTTTTTTTAACTCTAGACAATTGGCTTGGTGGACTCCTTCTTGGAAAGGAGTCTCAGATGTGATTTCTGCCTAGGATAGGCCCAAACTGAGCCAGGACAGTAGGTGTGGGAGAAGGAAGTAGACTGAGCCCACTGAGAAGAAAACAGGGCAGGATTTTTCAAGGCTCTAGGGAGGGCCCTGGATACATATATTCCATGCAAAGAGGTGTTCACTTACATCCCTAAATGAGAAACATCTGGATTTCTACTTCCAGGACAGAGTTTGCAGTGGGAGGCCTGTAAATATTTTTGGAAGGTTATTTTTCAAATATATATGTCTTCCTCATATTCTTTATGAATCAGATCTAATTCACACATTTTTGATGGTGTGCTGGTTAAGTGTTTAACAATTTGCTTTGTAGGGAAAATATATGCATATGTATACATAGATGAGCTTACTATAAATTTAACTTATATAAAAGATGCATAGCACAGAATCTATAAATAATAACAAAATATATAATAGTTTTTATTACAAATTTCATAAAACTAATAGATTCTCACAGAATATATTAATTGATTTCTGCCAAGTCTACTGATTTTATCTGTGAGAAAACTATGGTTGCAATTGATGAATGAAGAAGTTCAACATGAATGCTGGTTAATAATCTTGTTCACACTCATGAACATGAAACAATGAAACTTTCAGAACTTTGCTTATTTTTCAATGATATGATGAACTTCTTTGGTGAGTCAGATAGTAGTTTTGGAACTATTTCCTCACATTTTGCTATTCACCATGTAGTGGAAACAGATGTGATACACTTCTATATGTAATTTGCAAAATTGATATTTCCTTCATTGTTTTTATTAGACAATCAAGGAAACAATAAGGCAAATACTAAGTTGTAGAGTTTGGAGATTTCTGTAGTGTAAACACTGCTACCATGGCTGGTGTGATGCCTTTGATCATGGAGTGGGAAGAGATGCTGTATGGCCACCACTGCATGTTGTTCCTACCATGTAGACACAATAGGTAGAAGTAACCTTAAGAATATAGATGTTGTCAACTGTAGTAAAATCCTTAGGATGTGCAACTGGGTGCGAAGGCTCACACCTGTAATCCTACTGCTTTGGGAGGCCAAGGTGGGAGGGTCCCTTGAGCTCAGGACCTCAATACCAGCCTGAGCAAAATGCGAGACCATATCTATTAAAAATAGAAAAATTAGCAAGGTGTGGTGGTGGGCACCTATAGTTGCAGCTGTTCAGGAGGCTGAGGCAGTAGGATTGCTTGAACCCTGGAGTTTGAGGTTGCTGTGAGCTAGACTGACACCATGACACTCTACCCTGGGCAACAGAATAAGAATCTGTCTCAAAAAAAAAATCTTTAGGATGTGGTGAGTTTTTAGATTTTATTATCTTTATTCCTAATATAATTTATTGTAAGTTTATGTAATTTAATTTGCAATAATGGCTGAGTTTAACAACCACATGTGGAGTTTCTGAATTTAACAATAGGCTTTTGTGAGCTCATTGCAGCACTTGGCCCCTTCCCACTTCTTTTCTCCAGTAGGAATTTCCAGATATAATGAATTTAAGGAAGAAATGTGTTGTTCCCTCAACATTGTATACCTGGTTCCTGGCCCAATGCGTGGCAGAAAGAATGTCCTCAAAAAAAATGTGTTGAATAAATAAAATTCTAGGTCTTTTTTCCCTTTAAGAGCCCACACTACCACTAAGGCTACTCATGACAGTGGAAGGTTGAGGTTTTTGGTTTTTTTCCTAGCTCTGCTTCTGACTAGCTGTGTGAATTTTCACAAGGTATTGATTTCCTTGTGCATTAATTTCTTTTGTAAAATCGGCATACTGGTATTACAGTGTGTAATCATAAGATAAGTATGAGTGAATGTTTCCAGTGCTTGGAACAGTATCTGGTGCCTATAGACCATATATTAGTACTTGCTGCTATTATCATTATTATTGTTATTATTATTATTATCATCTATATCATTGGGGGCATCTACTTTATGCCAAGGACTCTCCTAGAAGTTTCAATGATTTTTTTGTAATATTTTAAATAATATTTTAAAGACGAGATTGCTGAGGCCTGGAGAGACTTTGTGATGTGGCTATCAGGGAGCACAGCTGAAAATGGGACCCAGGCTATGGGCTCTAAGCCCAGACTCATTCTGTAAGTCTGGGAGTCCATGAGTCTAGAATACTGTGTGTCATCCAGAGTCTGGCTGTGGCCCCTCTGGACTGCTGCCTGGCTCTTCTTGGACTCTGTTTAGATAGATGCCAACCGGTTCAGGCATGTTCAGTGTGAGTTCCTGCTGCCCTGCATGTGCCCTACAAGTGCCAGAAGTCATCAGTCGTCCTCCAGCCTTTACTGGCCCTTTAAAAGGTAAGTCAGGGGTAGAAGGTAGGAGGACTGCTGGCTGGCTCTTTCTTTGACCATTCTTTGCTTGCATTATATCAACCTCTTTCAAGATTTCTTTGTTTCATTTTTTTAAATTAAGAGTTGTGTGTGTGTGCATGTGTGTACACATCTTTCTGACATTTATACCCTTCACCTGGACTTAACAAATATTATTAATAACTTATTGCCATATTTGATTCAGTTTTCTACGTAGTAAAACATTACAAATAAATTTCCAATGTTCTGTTTTCTTCCTTGCTGAATTCTCTTCCTTCTCTCTTGCTGTGGTTTGAATGTTAGAGCCCTCTGAAACTTCTGTTGAAATTTAATCCTTCATGTTACAGTATTAAGAGCTAGAGCCTTAAGAGATGATTGGGTCATGAGTTTTCTCCCCTCATGAATAGACTAATCCATTCAGGGATTAATGGGTTTATGGATTAAGGAGTTGTCATGGGACTGAGTCTGTTACAAAAGCCAGCTTGGTTCTCAGTGAGACCATATGGCCCTGTGATGCCTTCTGCCCTGTTATGACATGCAAAGCCTGCACCAGAGGCTGACTAGATGTGGGGGCTTGATCTTGAACTTACTGACCTCCAGAGCTGTAAGAAATACATCTTTTTGATTGTTGGATTCCTTTTTATATATGTCTCATATTTCTTTCATCATGCCTGTAGCATAGTCATGTTCTGCATGTCCCCAGGGTATGCTGCATGTTTCCTGTCCTTGCTGCCCTCAGGGCTCCCTGAACTGAAAGTGCCTGATGACGATTCATTTGAAGTATTCAAATTGATGTTGAAGCAGGTTTTGTTATTTTTTTCAAGGGTAAGGGCTTCTCAAAGTAACATGATTAACAGAGAAAGAACTGCATTTTTAGGGTCTTTCTCTGTGCCCAAAGTCTTATTTATTTTATCAGTAAAGGTTCTTTGTGTAGCAGCTGTGACTGAAACTGGCTCCCTCTGTGGGATGTATTAGTCCCCTCACACATCACTGGAAGCCCCCAGGCAGACAGCCTCAGGCTGGGACGCTGACTTACGTCAACAGCAACATGAGGTACCTCTTACTTTGTCTTAATTTTCCTAATTTGTCTCTGTCATGCACAAAGTCAGGTTCCTTCTACCAGCAGCTCTTGTTGAGGGATCATATGGTTGTAGGTAGAAACAGGAAGTACTTGCTTGAGCATTCACCACCAAAGAGAGGTTAGAACCTCAATAATATTAAATCAAAGTCTTACCTTTCAGTCTTCCTGGCCCATGTTGGCTCAAAAACAAGAATTAGGGACTGTCATAAACCAGGTGACTTAAGGCTGGTTTCCTGAGCCAATTACATACAGCATATGTTTGTGTATTTAAAAATTGAACATTTAAATGTACAAGCCTCTTAAAGAACCCTTTAGAGATACGCAATCACATGGACATTTACTGTTGTGCCTCCTTTACAGGTGAGGAAATTAAGCCCAGTCAGTGACCAGTTAAAATTTCTCAAGAGTAAATAGGAAAGTTGGGATTCAAACTCCTACCTGTCTGACACCACACATTTTCAAGAACCTTCAGAGTTTCTGTGTAGACACACTTCACTTCCCTTAAAATACTTCCAGTATCATATAGAGAGGCTCCAAGGGAAGGGAGACACCTTTTACAAATATTTCAATTAACAAGATGAGTCTCATTTATCAGTGATAAAGGTCTCTGAGTCACACACTTAACAGAGCTGAAATAGGGTGAACAAATTGATTGGATCGCAAGTCCGATGGGTTCCAGTTTCAAGTCTCAGGTCTTCATTTTCCTGGGTCTACAAGGCCATAGGGGTGCATCACACTTTGAATTAGAGACCCAATATGGTGGGCCAGTATTTTCCACAACTTGTATAACCATCACCTTTGACCCTGTGCACTAGCAGTTGGGTTGCGTAAGTCCTGCTACAGGTCAGGCATGTTGCACAGGTAACCAGGTGTCAGACAAGAGGTCTTAAGTCAGGTGAACTTGACCTGAACCCCCTGCTACATTCATTAACTGTGGAAATGTAAGGGCCTATGAATTTCAGGGAAGGAAGGGTAGGAACTTCCACCAGCAGCCCAGCAGAGGAGGGGAATCCTTAAGTGTGGAGTTCATCCCCACCACATCAACTGTAATGTAATGTAAAACTTAACCCCTTTCAGTTTCTACAGCAAAACATAAACAAAGCATTTGTGAATTTTAGAGGGATGAGTCGGGAGTATCATCCCAACTCATTGCATGAGTCCGTATCATTACAGTGGTTCTCAAACTTGGTGGGAAAAAGGAACACAGGCTTGTGCTTAAGGAGGAAAGATAAGTCTTGGACCTTTGAGGTTCAACCAAGCTCTCCAGATGATTCTGACACTGCACCAAGTTTGAGGAGCCCCGTATTGTAGGGCTTCAAGTTTCATGGCTATGTTTTTCTGCAGGTATAGTTTGTCTGCTATTTGTTTTCCCTGTCCTTTTCCTCTGATGTATTTATGAGGGTTACGTGCTGGTCTACTTACATTTGCACTCATCAGTGGAGAACTGGAGGTTTGGATCTTTTGGTTTTCCCGTTAGGCTATTAGTAGGACATTAATGCAAAAGGAGGACCAAAATTGTGTTCTGGGCTATCTACAAAATTTTTTTATGAACCAGGATTTTGTGTTTCTGGTGTGTGTATGGCCACTTTACCTTCCTAGTAAATATTTGTTGAAATAAAGGGGGAGGAATGAAAGAGAAAAAGGAAGGAAGAAAGGAAGGCTAAGCGGCTCAACAATGCCACAGTTAACAAGAGGTGGAACTGGAACTTGTTGCTCAATATTTAGCCTCCAAAATTCTTGTACTTTTCCCTAGCAGCAGCTGTTTCTTTTTCTTTTTTTTTGAGACAGAGCCTCAAGCAGTAACCCTGGGTAGAGTGCCATGGCATCACAGCTCACAGCAACCTCCAACTCCTGGGCTCAAGCGATTCTCCTGCTTTTGCCTCCAAAGTAACTGGGATTACAGGTGCCTGCCACAATGCCTGGCTATTTTTTGGCTGCAGCCGTCATTGTTTGGTGGGCCCGGGCTGGATTTGAACCCACCAGCGCAGGTGTATGTGGCTGGTGCCTTAGCTGCTTGAGCCACAGGCCCCGAGCCAGCAGCTGCTTCTTAAATCTCAGTTCTTCATACCTTTGGGCCAGGCCTGGCCTTTCTTTTGCATCTTCTCCCTGAACTGTGGTTGCCTCTGATGGCAAGTGAGGGCATCTCATTCTGATTTATACCATGAATTTTCCCTTTCATCATATTTTTATTGCAAATGACACTTGATCTAATCATTTTCATCAAGAAATTCATAGTATTTATTTCCTCAGGGAATTTTTAAGGAAAGGGTGCAACTTTCTGAGGCACAAGGAAAGAAGGAAGGGATAAATTGAATCTTATACCTGGAATGGAGGTGGTTTCTTAGCTCCATGACCATCAGCTGGGACATTGTCAGGGACAAAGATGTTTCCTTCCTTAAAATAGAATGTATAGTTCTCTTATAAAAGATTGTATAATCTTCCATAGGCTCCTTGGTTTCTCAAGTTATAAATGAACATGGTGACAATGATTTGTTGCCCCATTCTCTATCAAGGCACAACCACTGTTCATTCATTACTTCACTTGGCTGCACGCACACCACAAAGCGATTTGGACTGGGCTGTGATTCCCTCTGGAAGAGAGAGGTGACATCCCAGCTCTGAATTACATAACTCTTTGAATGTCAGTGTCCTCATCAGTAAAGTAGGATTAATAATGTCTGCCTCTTGGAGCAGCTGTGGTGATTACCAGGCTAGCAAGGGTGAGGGGACCTGTCCCGGTACCGGCCTGAATAATGAGTGTAACATATGTCCTCAATGTCATCCTCACAGGAGGCGTGAGTGATATACTGTGGCAGGTTTTGTCACTCAACAGCGAGATGACCTTAGGCATTTATCTTGTCTGTGCCTCAGTTTCCTTGTCTGCATAATGTACTTGCAAATTCTTGTTTTATCTAATTCAGTAAGTTGATAGGAGGTAATATAATCAAATAACAGTTTTGCAATGTGCATTCAAGAAGTGACTGCTGATTTTTTGCTGTTGTTTCTATAGATACCTGATCATTTTGGCTAATTACACAAGGGTGCTTGCCAAAGTCCTTTTGAATGACATCCCTGAGGAAATAAAATTATACATTCTACTGTAATTCAGCTCAAGGAACTTGCAGGGATTACAGGACATGTCCCAGCCACCTCGGTTTGCTTTGTATTCCTTAGGACAAAAATGAATGTATAGCCCATGAAGCCATCATGTTTCAACTTCCTCGAGTCCTTCACATTGTCCCCAAGCTGCAGTTAGGGGATCATCATGCCTGGCTTGGACCCTAGAAGGCCAAGGTTCAGGGTGGCTGCCTCAGCATTTGTGTGGGGAGTGTGAGCTTCTCCAGCTTCTCTGCTGGGCTCACACTGCGGATAAGACCTCACCTTGGTGGGCTCATCCCTCCCTCCTCCCAACATAAAGAGCACTCTGGTTATTTCTGAGAGGCCTGAGAGACCTCATGTGTTCCCAACAACAGTTCCCTAACACTGCTGTGCTCTGTCTAATGGGGCTGAAAGCCCACTGGTTTCCATCACCAGAGTCTGCTGTGAAAGTACAATGCCAAGGCTTTTTGCCATGGGCAGGATGTTCTGGCACTTTCCAGATGCCCAAATGGCACACGAACCTGCTCCCAGAGCCACAGTGGGTGGTCTTTCTGGAGAGGGTTGGCTCTTTTGTGTCTGCACAGTGAGCTGGTGGATGGTGGCCGAGGCTAATGATGGGACGCTGCTTTACATCCTATTTAATTCTCACATTTCACATCCACCATACAAGGTGAATATTTTTATTATTCTTTTACAGGGGAAGAAACTAAGACCCAGAGAAGTTCTATAACTTGCTGATTTGTCTCTCTTAGAGAGCGGGGATTCTAGCCAAGCTGTCTTCAACTTTCAGGCTCCTAGGCTTAGCTTGCATCACACCCACTAGTTTAGCTCAATAAATTCAACTTTTCCAATGACCATGTAGTTGTCTTAATGCAATGTGCTCATGTTTGCCTGGATACTGGAGAGTGACCTCCCAGCCCTCCAGCCTGAGCTTCCTGCAGCAGTCCTGGGAGTTGGGTCTGCACTATTTCTCTGACCCCTGGCTGCCCCTTCTGACAGCAGAGGGAAGGGGGCTGTCAGCGCGTCCTCAGTTGGAAGGCGGAGAGGGGCTCTCGTGAGTTGAGGGTGTGCTCCTGCTTCAGTCCCCTTCATCAAAGTGCCCGTACCAGGGCCAGAAAACTCACAGCCTGTGGCGAGAGGTTGGGCCAGTGAAATCCTCAGTTGGGTTTGCAGCAAATGTATCAGAGCTGAATCCAGGCTTGTTCTGTAAATGGTGTCTTTTGGCTTCTTCCTGTTTCCACTTCTCTGGAGAAAGATTACACCGATACAGCCTCTGAGCTCTTCCACACATGCCTTGCTCAGCATGACCAAGGCAACATTTAAATCTGGTCTTTGAAAGTTTACTGCTAGGCTGGAGGAATCCATTTTTGTTTCACTATTAATTAATTTATTCATCAAGTCATGTAACACTCGCTGTGCTAGGCAAGACAAGGTGAATTAGCATTAATATTTTCCTTTCCTTGGCTATATTTCTGGATCATTTTATTTTCAAGCTTACACATGAGGGTCCTCAGTCTGGCTCTGTCCACCTTTGAGAGTTTGAGTAGTGGGGACATCACACAGAGATCAAGGGACACAAACTGGGGCCTGCGTCCACATCTTCTCTATCACAATTCCAGGAATCCCCTATCTCAAGTCTCAGTGTGTTTTTCTATTGTATCAGGCTCAGTTTTTAAAATCTCGTTTTTTAGGGGAAAACAAAGAGAAGCAAGGCTGTGTGCATTGTGAGTGATGCACCACCGCCCATCATCTGCCCCGTATTAGGGACTGCATGAGGACTGGTGATGGCCAGGCATGTGCTGGGTGCCTGGAATGTGGGGATGAGCAGGGTAAGGTCTATGTCCTTGAGGGGCCAAGCGATCTCAATGATGGAGGTGGGCAGGAGGACGATTGTGGGACAGGAGCTGGAGGATGCGTGGGTCTCAGAGGAGGGGATCTACCTGGGCCAGGGGGACTCACGCAGGATCTAGGGAGGCCAGACCCTGTCAGCTGAGCTTTGAAGGGAGAAGAGGTTGTCAGGCTAAGGGGCCTGGGGGGGGAAGGGTCAACACACATAGGACATGGAAATGTGACAGAATGTGCAGGGGCTGGGAATGAATGACAATGACCTTGATTGACAGTGATGCCCACAAAGCCCCTGGTTGGGGAATGGTCAGAGAACCAGGAACTGTGAAGGGGCTTATGTGTCATGAGAGAGAATCTGAGCTTGAACCCACAGGAAAGGAAGAAATGCTCAGGGACTTTAATCATGACCGGGTATGTGGTTCAGAGGAGTGGCAGTGAGGAGAATGCATTGGCGGTAAGTAGGGAAGACGGATGTGTTAGTAGGCTGCAAGATGCATGGAGCGTCTTGTGTGTGGCAGATTCTGAGTTCTTTACTGTTGTCGCCATTACTGTCTAGACAGTTCGACTTGGAGAACATCACCTTGAGAGCCTGTAGACACCCCTCGCCTCACGTTTCCCTCTGAGGGAGACAGGTGGTCTCATCATCTCAACACCAGGCTCAGGCTGCTGTCAGGTTTACTTGTGATGCCCTGGGAAGGCAGGAGGCAGGTGTGTGACTACTTAAGGAGGTCGAGGTGTTCCTGGGGTGTTTGGGGTGAGCTTATAGGATGAGTAGAGCTTGGGATGGTGGTCTACAGACTGGTAAGGGGATTGTGGGGAAAACTTTGCAGGCAGGGATCATTCTGTGCACAACATAGAGGGAAGTAAGCTACTGTAACATGGTTCATGTGAAATTTATGTACTTTTTTTCTTTCAAGTGGATCCACATCAATTAAAACATGGTGGATTAATTGAAGTCATCAGTGATTGATGCAAGTTCATGCTTATTAAGTGCTACAAATCCCTGTTCCTCCAAGTCTTTTCCTTAGAGCCTTAGTTCTACAAGACATTAATGAGCATCAAGGACTGAAGTGTTCCTGCTCAAATATATCAAGAGTGGGGGTGGGTGGGGAATTTTGGCATTTCCAACAATCCAAGCAGGACGATGTGACAGTCAAACTCATGTTCTGAATCACTGGACCAAAGAGACTTGAACAGGTGAGAGGCAGCCTTTGCCAGGTAGGAGAGCCTGCTTTTCACCTCCATCCTCTGCAGGGTGACTACTCTACTGCGCAGTGTCCCCACTGTGTCTGCAGAGCCTGCTTCATGACACTAGAATCACTGCAAAGCATCCTTTGCTCTCTCTAACCCAGACTGGTCACTACTTGAGGGCAGGGCCAGGCCCGTACCTCTCTGTGCTCCTCAGTGCATAGCTGGAGGCCTGGTTCTGCCCCTCTACTCATCTCTGGTCATTTACAAGGTCTAGAGTGTCCCTGGCCATGGCATTGTCTTAGGCCATATTGAGCTCCCATTCCCTGAGATCTCTTAGGCTAGTGATTTTCAACCAGTGTGCTATGGCACATGGATGTGTCACAAGAGGATCTTAGGTATGATCTTAGGTGCCATGAAACATTTTAAAGATCATTAATTATTTTTGAAAGAAGTTCAAAGCACAGTAAGTATATTCTTTTTTTTTATTATTTTTTATCAACACAATTTTTTTTTCTTTTTTTTATTAAATCATAGCTGTGTACATTAATGCAGTCATGGGGTACAATATGCTGGTTTATGTACAATTTGAAATATTTTCATCAAAATGGTTAACATAGCTTTCATGGCATTTTCTTAGTTATTGTGTTTGGACATTTATATTCTGCATTTAGTAAGTTTCCCCTGTAACCTTCTTTGATGCACCATAGGTGTGGTCCTACCAATATAATTTAAGTTTGCTGTGGAAGTCTAACTATAGGTTCAAGTGTGCCATGAGATAAAAAAGGTTGAAAAACACTCCCTTAGAAGCTCTACGTGGCCCTTGCTAACGACCATTCTATCTTGGGACCATCCCACGCTGGCACAGTGTCCCTCAGCCTCTTCCTGCCAACTCCCTGTTCTCTTCTAACTCTCCATAAACGCAGGTTCCAAGGGCCCAACATGCTTCAGGCTCTAGCCCCCTTTGGTTTTGGAGTTTGTGACAGAGCTAAGGTCAGAAGGGAAGGAGAAATCAATCCTTTTACTGCTGGCTAGAGTCCTTTGTGGGAAGCACAAAAGAAAGGCCATGTAAGTAAGATTCTGGGTTGATTCTTGCATTTCTAAACCAGCTGCCATAACAGCACTGTGCTGCGATTATTGAGAGCTTGAGTTAGCAATTGATTTCAGGCTGAGAGATCAATGTGAAAAGAGATCGCCATGCAGGATTATGAGGAAGCCTTCTGTGACCCCCAACGCTCATGACGCAGCCACTTCTACTTTTATGCCAGCCCTGGTCACCTTATTGTAACTGCACGTCTTCTGTGCTGCTGTGATCTCGCAGAGGAGAGGGGCCAAGACTGGCTTCTCTTCAGCTGTAACTGGCTCATGGGAAGTGCTTGATCTATGGTGCTCACACTGGGCTTTATTGAAGAAACAAAATGGGTATGTTAGTTGGCTACAAAATTAATAAGGGGATGGAAGACAGATCTAACCCCAAGTCAGTCTCACTGAAGTCTGAGAGTTAAAAGAGAGTTCTTCAGTGCATGCAGGGCTCAGCTATGCCAGTGTGGCCTCAACAGCTGTTCAGACCAGCTCTTCCCCAGGCTCCAGGCAGCTCTGGTGCCTGCTGGACTTGGGCATGTTCTCCGTTCCAACCTAGATACTATGCAACGTCATTTTCTAGAATACTTGCTACAATGAGCTGATAGTGTTTTCTGAGCATTCTAAGAGAGTGTGAAAAGCAGCATGAAGGCATGTGTGGGGGCAGCTGGCTTCATTCACCCACACACTGAGCTGCATCTATATGAAAGGGCCAGTGGAATTTAAGTTTGGAAAGGTAAATATTGTCTAAGGGTTATAACCAGTGACATTATTCACAAGTCGTTGACACAGACAACCCAGGTTGCCTCTCCTGATCATGAGATATTGGGGTTTGGATACCCTGACTCTGTTAACTACCTTAGCAATGATACAGGAGGAAGGAGAGTAAATCTGAGTGGCCATCCAGGATTGCAGGAGGGATTCCAGATCTGAACTCCAGCTGCACTCTTTACCCATTATGCTGCTGAATCTCTTGAAGTCTCAGTTTCTCCATTTATAAAGTGGGCTTCATGGATACTTCATTTTCTATAATATCCCTTTAAAATTCTCTTTCTTGGTTGATGAAAATAGTCTTCTCTTCTGCCTACACAATATGAATACTCATATAGCTATAGGAGGATGAGCTGTGCTTGTTTAATTTAACTAACAGTTTTTAATCTGTTACATGTATAAATTGATTTAATCCCCATTTAATTTTATGAGGAAGGCACTATTATTATAATATCTATTTTACTTAAAAGAGACGTAGAGGTTAAATAGTTGGCCTAAGATTATAAGAGAAGAAAATAAGTGGAATTAGGATTTGAACTGGAGTTAGGATTTGAACCTGAACCAATTATGAACCCTGTTATAGCACACGGCAATGCTACACTTGCTCTTTCTCTGTTGTTGATGGCTGTGGGGTGGGCATTTAACCCAAGCTGAGCATTCAGAGTTCTTCCCTTGGGTTTGCAGTTGAAATTAAGCAATTGTTGCTTTTCCTTAACTGCCACATCATATCCTTCTATTTCTACACTTTTATACCAACTGAACAATTCCTTTATTCCACCAGGGCTTTTAATCCATTGATCATATTAGTCTTACCAAGTTTTCTGTGTGAAAGTTTATCAGGAAAGAAGTGAAGCGAATCCTGAAATTTGGAACAGGAACATCTGTTTGGGCCCACATGAAATTCAGGTTGGCCTGATCATTTCTTGCCCATAGAAGCAGCTTGCTCTCACTGTGTGAGGAGATTAATCTTCCTTTGCTTAAAAATACTATGCCAACCTTACCTGGGGCAGACGTTAATTCTCCCCCCAAACCCAGAATAGCTATTACTTATTTCTAGTAGAGCAAAAGTAAGATTAAATTAAGATGGGGAACAGGTACACATCATGTCAAAGGATAAAACAACTTAAACAAAAAATGACTTGCAGTATGAATTGCTAATATATATTGGAAATCTGGGAAACATGAGTGAGAGTGGATTCTAAGGATATTACATCAAGGAAAATAGAATGTGACTCAGTATCATGATGAGCTAACAGATATGGGTATGCTTCCTAAAGATCCAGAATTTAATATGAAATCTCATGCAACTGGAAGCAGCTCTAATAGCTTACTAGTTGATTGTCTAGAACTTAGACCTAATGGTGGGCCATGTTTAATGAGATTGAGATGTCAGAGTTTTCCTGGCATGACATGGAGGGAAAAATCCAAAGTATTAGTGAAAAAGAAATGTTGGAGTGAATTATCATGTGTGACCATACCCACCTCTACTCATGTTCCACAACATAGATATGCCACCAAGGTGGTCCCTTAAGTAAGGGGTTAGGAATACACTAGTGAGGGGCAGCCTTCATCCCTGAACAGCTCTGATTATTCCCCTTAGTAGGCCAATTATTATGGAGAATCCTATGTAGATGGGCTCTTTGATTTCCTAGGAGATGATAGAAACCTGGAATGGTAGGTCAAAGATGATGTTTCTTCCTGCACAGAGACAAGATGGGTGCATGAACCATAAAGGCAATAAGGGCATATTGATTTTCACAAAGCCTTGGCCTGCAGGTATCTTTGGCCATGGATAATTGACCTTAGTGTTTCTAGAAATTAAATATCTTCCCAGGATATTAGAGTACTGAATTATCTATATAGAAGGAAAAAAAAACCCACAGTAACCTAAGTTGCCATAGTAGAAAGCTATGGCATCTCACCCACATTCCAGACTAAGTCAATCCACTGATTAAAAAATGAAAATCTCCTTCAAGAAAAAGGAGGAGGAAACCAGGTCCCTATGAGGAAGGATCACGCAACATTGTCACAAGCACATATTTGTAAATATTCCTCCAAGCCTTCTTCAAAGGAATGCATGGCCATTTATTTATAGGGTGACTATACACTGGAGGAAAAATACACAAACCTTTAGAAGACTATTAAACATTGGCCCCAAATTTACCTAATTTCTGAGAACTCCAAATGTTACTGTTGCACACCAGTTAAGGTGGGGGTTTTTAGTGGTCAGGTGATAAATGAAGTCTTTTTTTTTTTTAAATAATTTTATTGAATCATAATTGTGTACATTGGTGCAATCATAGGGCACAATGTGCTTCATATACAATCAGAAATATTTTGATTGTACTGTTACAAATAGCCTTCATGGCATTTTCTTGATCACTATATAAAGACATTGATACTATACATTTAATAAGTTTCACCAGTACCCTGCTAAGATGCACCGTAGGTGTGATCCCACTAATTGCCCTCCCTCCACCCATCCTCCCCCTCCCCTCCCCTCCCCTCCCCTCCCTTTCCCTTTTCTCTGTATTCTTGTGCTATAATTGGGTTTTATCCTTCATATGAAAGCTATAAATTAGCTTCATATTAGGGCTGAGTACATTGGATACTTTTTCTTCCATTCTTGAGATACTTTGCTAAGAAGAATATGTTCCAGCTCCATCCA
>CAUYON010050681.1:0-22576 GCA_963573935.1 Arctocebus calabarensis | reverse complement strand
GTGCAGAAGCTTTTTAGTTTCATCAGATCCCAGTAGTGTATTTTTGATACTGCTTCCATTGCTTTGGGGGTCCTCCTCATGAAGTATTCACCCAAGCCAATACTTTCAAGAGTGTTCCCCACACTTTCTTCTAGAATTTTTATAGTTTCATGTCTTATGTTTAAATCTTTAATCCAGTGTGAGTCTATCTTCCTTAGTGGTGACAGGTGTGGGTTCAATTTCAGTCTTCTACAGGTTGCCAGCCAGGTTTCCCAGCACCATTTGTTAAATAGGGAGTCTTTTCCCCACTGAATGTTTTTAACTGGCTTGTCAAAGATCAAATAGCTGTAAGTATTTGGGTTGGCTTACTTCTTAATGTGTTTTTTTTTACACTAAAAAAAATTGTTAATTTTATTAATAAGGGTGAAAAAATTTAGATTCGATGCACTTGTTTCACTTTCTCCCCCAAAATATACAGCATTTATCTGGTTTATCATTGACCTTTTGCCTTAAGAAAAAGTTTTTGATATGATTTAATATTGTTTATGGATTTCTTATGCTTAATTGCTTAATGGGAATAGCCTTACAGAGCCCTCTGCACAGAATATCCTGGGTCCATTTCTCTTGCACTTATACCAATAATACCTCTGGATTTTCTGTATTTGTGTTGACAATTTTCAAACCTTGACTATAACCCTTAGAAGTGTCTTTTCACAACAGAAATACGTTTTTATTTTTTTTATCAGGTTTAACTGAAAGAAATGTATTCAGCTTTATAGCACTCTGGGATGCCAAGACTGAACTCAGGAATTTGAGACAAGCCTGAGCAAAAGCAAGACCCCTTCTCTACCAAAATTAGAAAAATCCTACTTAGACATTGTGACAGGCACCTGTAGTCCCAACTACTCTGATGACTGAGGCAAGGGCATCAATGAGCTCAAGAGTTTAAGGTCGTTCTGATCTAGGATGGCATCACATTCTATCCAGGGCATAGAGTGAGACTCTGTCTCAAAAAATGGGAGGGAGGAGGGAGGGAGGACGGGAGGAAGGAAGGAAGGAAGGGAGGGAGGGAGGGAGGGAGGGAGGGAAGGACTTAATTGGAAAAATTCTTCTGTGCTTATATGTAGTAATGAATTTTATTGCAGGTAAGACAAGCATTGTGCTCCTCAAAGACGTTTCATTTAAAAAGAGAAATCAAGTCTATGGAAATACATGTTTACAAAGTTTTATAGTTCAGACATTCGAATGGGCAGAAATATATTTTGCCTTTTTTTCTTATTCTCAATTCTAAGAGATGGTAGGTATTCTTTTAAAATGCTTCAAGTAAAAGTGTACTTGGTTTAAATAATTAGTCACAAAGCTATGTATCATCATTATTTTCAGATTGCATCTGAAATTCATTCATCTTTATTTTAACTGCACTCAAATACACAGGCGGGACATGATTGATGTAATTATTTAAACAGAAACAAAGAAGGCTCTGTTCATGGTTGCAAATATTGTCGGTGCAAATCTATTGCCTTGGCACTGAGTGATGAGAACTTTGCAGATAAGAGGTTGTAAGCACCAGAAAAAGTCATTTAGGGAGTAATTCCAGGGAACTTCAGCCGCACTTCAGATGCACAGCATTCTTAAGGGAAGATAATTGATACCAAGTCACACACACAGGTTATTTATGACACAAGGCAAATAAAATAGTTTGAGGATCTTCTATATTTCTTTCCCTTTGAAGGAGAAAATGTCCTATTCTTTTGACAACAAGAGGAATTATAGCAAGAATAAAGAATGGGAAGAGAGGAGTAAAGGACTTGTTGAGAAGTCACAGGGTGAGATTCACAGTTTAAGCAATAATTGAGTGGCTACATAACTGAGTGAATAACCACCCTTAACATGATTAAAATTTTCTTGGCTGGTTTCCCTACTGACAACTACTCCACATGAAATATTTTTTCTTTTTTATTTATTTTTTTCTTTTTTATTAAATCATAGCTGTGTACATTAATGCAATCATGGGGTACAATGTGCTGGTTTTATATACAATTTGAAATATTTTCATTGAACAGGTTAACATAGTCTTCATGGCATTTTCTTAGTTATTGTGTTCAGACATTTATATTCTGCATTTAGTAAGTTTCACCTGTACCCTTCTAAGATGCACCGTAGGCGTGGTCCCACCAATTACCCTCCCTTCACCCATCCTCCACTCTCCCCTTCTCTCCCTTGCCCCTTAACATCATGGAATATTATGCAGCCTTAAAGAAAGATGGAGACTTTACCTCTTTCATGTTTACATGGATGGAGCTGGAACATATATTCTTCTTAGCAAAGTAACTCAAGAATGGAAGAAAAAGTATCTAATGTACTCAACTCTATTATGAAACTAATTTATAGCTTTCATATGAAAGCTATAACTGAATTATAGCACAAGATTATGTTGATATCTTAATTTCATGACAAACTATAACTGCATCCCTATTTCTTATTTGGAGTTAGTTTAATTTCAAATGGCTTAAATGTAAATAATCTTAGACTAACTATGCATATATTTTTGGCATTCTCTTTCTCATGAAATGATATAACAGCATTTGAGAAGAGTGCTTAAAAATACATGTGTAAAACCACCCAATAACTTCTTAATAATAATACTTTTAATATACTGACTTCTCATGATTTCTTTACATTCCGTTTTTTTTTTCATGTAACACATATCTAACATGTAACAATAAAGCTGTGTGTTGTTAGATATCACATTTTTCTCTGAGTTTTATGTTGTAGTCAAGACACCACACACGGGAGCAAGGAAACACTGAATGTATATAAAAAAACCAAATATACATAACATGGAGAATTGCATTTTCATTAGAAAATATGAATTCATTGCTGTGAGTTGAATTGTCTCCTCCTCAAATGCATATATTGAATCCCTAATGCACAATATTACCATATTTGGGGAGTATGGACCTTTTAGAGGTGGTTAAGGTTACATGAACTCACAATGTTGGAGCCCTAATCCGACAGCATTAGTGTTCTCATTATAAGAAGTAACTGAGATCTCTCTCTCTTTGCCCTGTAGGGACACAGAGGCAAGGGCACCCATCTGCAAGTCAGGGAGGGAGAGCCTTCACCAAGGAGTGGAATCAGCAGACACCTTGTTCTTGGACTTCCAGCTTCTAGACCCATAAGAAAGCCACCTAGTCGCTGGTACTTTGTTATGGCAGCTCAAACAAACTAAGACATTGGGATTGAACCACTTAAAGGACTGTTGAATATAAAAGAATTGGCAAAAATTGCAAATCAAGATACTTTTTCACTTTGCCGCACAGTAATAAATGCTCTTAACTCGTGTTCTTACAAGAAAGATAAGAACTCTCCTCAGAATGTCCTTCAACAATTTTAAAGATAATTGTGCAGATAAGTTAAGATAATCTAAAATATCAGATTTCTAAAATATTTCTAAAATATCAGATAAGATAATCTAAAATATCAGATTTCAAAGACAGCATTAACTCTGCCATAGAAAGTTTTTCTTAAATGACAACTTTTGAACTTTAATTAATTAATTAATTAATGTATTTATTTATTTATTTTTGAGACAGAATCTTACTATATTGCCCTGAGTAGAGTGCCATGGCATCACATCTCACAAAAAATTAAAACTCTTGGGCTTAAGTGATTCTTTAATCCTCCTACCTATACAGGAGGACTGCTTAGCCCAGGAGTTTGAGGTTGCCATGAGCTTTGATGATGCCCTGATGCCATGGCACTCTCACAGAAACAGAGCAAGACTCTGTCTAAAAAAAAAAAAAACCTTCTAAGCCCAAATTATTAAAGTTGCTACCTTGCCATTTTCATTGACCAATTTCAGTGCTGGGATTTTAAGAGTAAATCAATCTATTCTACATAAATTTAGGCATGGTATAAGTTGGCAGATGTTCGATAGGATTTTTCATGGGAGTGAGATAAACTATTTAAATATGCAAGCATTTCTTTTTCAATCATAGGTAGTAATGTATTTTGGAGTTATTATCAATCACTTTTAGCACGATATTTGCCAAAAAAAAAAAAAGTAGAAAGAAAGAACATCATTGCTGACAAATGCCACTAGGTTAAGAGTCCATTAATAAGCTTTCCTTAAAAATTGGCTTCTTTTCAACTGGATCAACTACATCTCTTCAATGATTTAAACATGGCTCTTTAAAGCTTAAACTCAAAACCCAGAGGTATGGAATAAATCACTAAAATGTAAGTTTCCTTAAAGTTCATATTAAAGATTTAAAATAAATGATATGATTATTCTCTCTGCATTAGAGTACCTGAGAGCTTTTTCCATTTTACTATTAGATTTTATTTTTTCTCCTGGATTTTGCCCAGTTAGGCAATGACATTTATGAATCACCTTCTGCAGACAAAGATTTTTTCTAGTCTGGAAAGACAGATAAAAACTGAGATGATGTCACAGACTAGAAGTGTGTCTTAGCAAAAATTTGGAGACGGGGTTTTCACTTTGCTTTTCCATAATTTGGCTTAAATATTCTCTCTTCAATATCTGTGGCACAAGTAAACACAATGATTCCCAAATATTGATGGGTTCTATGTCCCTGGCACTCAGATAAATACTTTACATGCATTCTTTTCTTATTCTTCACAAATGTTATCAGATTAATAATAATATTTCCACAATTTTAAAGATAAAACATCAAGATATAGAATTATTTAACTTTTCATAGTGAGATTAGTTGTTAATTATAGTGTCAGAGTTAAATATTCATTCTGTCTGGCTCCAATGCCCTTGGTACCCTGATTCCTTTATATGGACTCTGAATAGTGACCAGTTTCTTCACTAATATCAGACAAATGTTAGGACACATTCTGTAAACAGTAAGCAGGTCTTTGGGATTGTGGCAAAATTAACACAGAGAAAAATGTGTGTTAAGTAAATTAACAGGAAGACATTTTCTAAAAATTTGATAGGCTTTATTTTTAACAGCAGTTTTAGGTTCACAGGAAACTGAGCTTAAGACACAGACTTCCCACATTCCATGTGCCCAGCTTCCTCCATTATGCAGTCAGGGTACTGCATTTTTTTTTTAAAAGGTTAACATTTTTTCATATGAACTTTATGTTTTTTAAGTAATAGACTTGATTTTTTATAGCAGTTTGTTTCTCTTTCTTTTTTTTTTTTAATATAAAGACTGTTCTCGAACTCCTGCACTCAAGCAATCCACCCACCCAGAGGGTTAAGATTACAGGTGTGACCCACTGCACCTGACCTGTATTTTTTTTTTAATTTAGCAGAAAGACATTTTTATTCCAAGCATTTCAGTATTCTTTCCCCTAGTTATCTGCCACATGATTAGATAGGTTAACTGTGAGAAAGAACCTAAAAACTTGAGCAGATCAGATTCCAGGAAATCTGAGCCAGCACTGCATGATGAAAGGCATTAGGATTGGTGAGCAAAATAAGAGTTTCAGGCAAATTGTAAGCCAGGGTCTGAAATGAAGTATTAATAATTGCTTTCCCAGTAAATGGCAGCAAAATGAAAACGTGGAAGGCTGCATGACAGAATCTGGACACTTGGGTAAAATCAAAACCAGGCAAGTAGCAGAATCAAGATCACAAGGATATGACCTTCAGGGTATAGTCACCAGGTGACTTGACTATTATGAATAGAGGAAGATGGAATAGTAAATTTTCACCATCATAGAGACTATGTTGATCAACCTTGAGCAGCAATAGATCAAATTTGAGGATACTTACTGTTACAAAAATAAGACTTTTATGTAAAGCAGATTGGAACCACATATAATTAGATTCATGGCCAAAGAATAAAAGGCTATAGCTGATTTAATAACTCCATAGCAGAAATCAGGTGGTAACTGGGTACCAAAGTGAATCTTACCTTAAGTCCATAATTACTTCCTTTTCTTGTCCTATTATCTAATTTTCATGTCTTCCTACTACTCTAGTCAAATATATGTAGCATTTTACATGTAGACCATAGCATGTGAATTATTGTGTTCATTTGTACTTGTGTAATGAAATACTCTGCCTTCCATTCTTTCTTTTCCTTCTCTTTGACTTTGAATTTCTTTCACCATTCTTCTCTCTTTGCACTAGTTTATTACCATATTCTTGCCATCATCTTATGCTGCACCATCATTTATTTTGGCAACAGGCACTTTGGGCAGTAGCTGGATAGCCCACGATTTCCTATAATAGTTGACAATCAGTAGGAAAAAAAGGGGGATACAACTCACCCTTCTTTGTTCCTTCAAATTTTGTTTCTAATTTCATGACAATGGTACTGTGTTGCCTCTGTTACTTTGTGATGGCCCTTTCTATTTGTTACAGACATCTTGATGTTAACTATTAACCAAATTATAATTATAAAGAACAAAAATTATCTAGCAAAAAAAAAAAACTCTATCTCCCTATTCTGAGCTGCACTCATGTAATGTGATGGGTGGGAAAGGATTAAAGAGATCAACATTCTTTTCTCTATTAATTTAACATTTTTCTGTTTCCATTCTAAGATTCTGCTAGCTAGTTCATAATAAGTAACACATGATGAAGAAATCAAATAGTTCTATTCTAATCTTAGAAGGGCATGGAGAGTGTAAAGTGATCAGCTTTATATGGTTAATGGATATATTTGATGTATGGTAATAAATTTTATCAATGGCAATATTATTGAGGGAGCCCAGTTCCCTGAATTCAACATTTTTCTCAGCATTATTGGGTTTTGTCTGTTTTTGAAGGGGGCTTCAAATTTTCAAATAATATCCACTGAATAAATATTAGATTTTCAAATAGAGTAACTTTGATGTTTCTAAACAGTTTTTGAATATTTTCCTGTAATATACTAGAAATCCTAAAAATAGTTAATCCATTTAAAAATGATAAATACATCATTCCTCTTAATTAAATTCTATGTGTAATTTCTTTTTGAATATTTGACATATTGAAAGAATACCTAGAAAATTGTCTTTTGTTGACAATTCACATACTTTGGCTAAGGTGACTAAATTCCAGGCCAAATAAACATAGCAACATTTCTCATATATTATAAAAGCAATCAGCAATATTTTCTATGCAGGGCTACATAATAAATTTCATCTTTGTAACACATAGCTTGGACAGTTAAGTTCAGAAACTCATACTAGAAAAAGTGCTACATAACTCACTGCTGAAAATTGTTGTGGTCACCCTTGAAATATTCCCATTGGGAAGCTATGCACTGATGTCAGTGCCTAGTCCATGCTTGGAAGCAATTTTGGAAATGACGATCAGAGCTCTTGTCATATGAGGTCTGACAATTAAGTTTGCAAACTTGACACCATGTGCTTACATAGACAGCACAATGTAAACAACTCAGTAAGGTTTCATAACCTTGGTATATCAGTGTCTCACAGAGGTGTTCATGTTAACATGTAGCTGTATCTTGCTGAGTGGAGTTTATTATTGCTAAATGCTTTTGTGTGGGGTGCACAGCTTCCCAAAGGACTACTTCAAAAGTGACCATAATGATATTTACCAATGAGGTATAATACCTTTTCTAAATTAATTTGTGAACTTAATTGTCCATATGGCCTCTGTTGCAAGTACTTAACTCTGCCAGTGTAGCATGATAGCAGCCATAGACTATATCTAAATGAATTTGATCCATGGGTTATAGTTTCTGACACCTCCATTAGAATTTCTGTCTTTTACTGCTTCTGACTTTAAATTATTCCTTCCCCCTCTTTTTGAGACAGAGTCTCAGACTGTTGCTCCAGGCTAGAGTGCCATTGAATCAGCCTAGTTCACAGCAACCTCAGACTCCTGGGCCAAAGTCATCTTCTTGCCTCATCTTCCCCAGGAGCTGGGATCACAGGCACTTACCACAATGCCCGGCTAGCTTTTCTATTTTTAGTAGAGATAGAATCTCACTGTTGCTCAGGATGGTCTCAAACTCCTGAACTCAAGCAATTCACATGCCTTGGCCTCCCAGAGTGCTAAGATTATAGGTGTGAGCCACTGCACCTGGTCTGTTTCCCATAATTTTATAGGAAAATGTGCATATAAGTTTCATTTTCTTTTCGAATAATTGTACATATGTATATCCCTGCTATCTAAGGTTTATATAGGTGTTAGTGGTCAGTTGGCTCACTTTTCTCTCCCACTTTTATAGATAGCAATTCTTGGTCTAATAACATCATTAAAAGTGAGGATAAACTGTATTTTACAACAATTTCCTCCTTCTCCTCTATTTTCTATATACACTGATCTCATGGAAGACTGAGTATTTTTGGAACCATGGAATATTAGATGAGAAGAGACCTTAGGGGTTATTTATTTAAAGATCCTACTTTGCAGGTGAGGATGTTGGGATAAATTAAGTCATTTCCTAAATCAATTCATGGAGAGAAAACAAAACAAACCCAACAACTTTGGAATTGATGTGAAGCCTTCGAATTCTTTGGCATAGTGTTCTCACACTGCCCATGATTACCCTAAACAGCAGGGCAGAAGAAAGGCACCAGGAGTGGCCAAACACCCTGGCTATTTCCAACTTTCAAACAGTGTTGGCTTCAACCCTCTGCCATGCTCTGAAACCAACTCAAAATAAACTCGCATTTCCCAAAACTTTGTCAAAATATTGACAGATGCTGACAAAATACATAGTACCAACTTTCAAGGGAGTATGTAGTTAGTAAAGTATAAGGAGCATCTTTTATTTTCACTTTAGCCATGAAGGCTGCACATTCATGTCTTTAACATGTAAACTTCCGACAGGAAGCTTTACAGAGGAGGGGAACAAATTCACTTGCATAAATCTCCATGTGGCTTCTTCAGGGTCTATAACAGCCTAGCTCTAATCTGAAAGGTGGAGAACAGCAGGTTGGGGACATCTTTTTTAGAAAGTGAATGTCAGTCTAGTTTTCATTAGAAGGAAAATATGTGTGTGTGTTTTCCCCTGTGAGCTTCTGGAGATTACCATAGTGTGTGGAATGTGGTCTCCAGGAGGGTACCAGAAGGTGGATGTGAGGTTGCTAGGCGATTCTCCCTATTGTTTGAAACAAACTGCACAGGGCTGGCAGCAGTTGCCAGGGTTCCTGGCTCTCAGGAATAACAGAGCTGAAAAGCACAAAGAACAAAGGTCTTCCACAATGAATGGCAATAAATAACAGGAACTTTCAATGCCAGTGAATGTAGGCACTTGGATGTTAAAGCAATTAATAAGGTTAACAAACACAAGAGGCCATTTGAGTTCTATTTGTTGTGAAATACTTTTTACCCCCAAACACATTCATTTAAATGGGAAGGCAATCTGAAAAGAGAATGGTAGGCAGTGAGTTGGATAAATTATTCCTTTAAAGTCACCATTTTTTTTACTTGTTTATTCTGGTTTTATTCATGGAGAATTTCAACTCATTGACAACAGCATAAACCTTACTCTAAATATGTTTTAAAGACCTTGAATAGAAACAAATCATAAAACTGAAGTTTAAAAAACAATTCATTTAACTTTATCATCACCCCAAGACTCCCTCTTTTTACCCTTTCATAGCAGCCTAAAGATTAAATGACAACAAATTGTTTTTAAAAAAATCTTAATTGGCTTTTATTTGTGATTCTAGAATTGGAATGAATGTTCTGATGAGCTAAGCACAGGAGCTAGGCTGTACTGGCAAAAGGCACAGAGAACAAAGTGGCTTTGTCATTTCCCAGTTACTTTCCTTGTAAAAGTTAAAGATGGGACTTCCTTACCATGAAGGTTAAAACTAGCCTTGTTGGGGATTTTGGCTATTAGCCTCTCTCCTGATTTCTTGAAGAGTCAGATAAACCACTTAGTTCTGGCTTGGCAGTGAGGAATTTTAATTTGGTCTGTTGAGCCTAGTGCAGAAATCAGTCCACCCACACCAATGGCATCCTATAAATTTTATTAAACATAGCTGAACTCATTTCTTCACCCTTTCCCTCTTAATAATGGAGATGGTTACACAACCCCAGAAGTGTGATGGAATTGAATGGAGTTGCATGCACACTTACACAAATTACATCACATGTAACTGGTGAATGACCTCCAGTCCTTGCGGTTGTGATATTGAGCTATTGAGTTGTAGAGTCTCGTAAGAGGTCACCATTGGAAGAGACTATGAACTTGTTTGCACATTGCTTTGCAAAATTCTGTAAGTATAGATTTCAAAATTAAAAGTTGAAACATACTAAATAAGCCACTCATTTTTAATATTTCAAAATTAGAAATTGTCTTCCCTTACACAATGACTCATACTGCTGGTTTGAATTCTATCTTGATGAGAAGGATTTTCTTTCTTTCAGTTGTTGTACATCTAAGAACCCATTTCAAAATAATGTGAAAGGAGTAACTCAGGCACTTCCTGGCAACCATTTTGTTTAAAAAGGCCATTTTTTTATTGCTCAGCTTAAAGTTATTTGAAGGAATATTTTTGAAAAATTTACTATTTATGGAATCTATACCAAGAAATTTAAAATCAATGATCCTTCTGAATGGAACAAATGAGGTGACCCACTCAGAAATAAGTTTTGCCAAAACAATTTTCTTCAAGACAGTGTTTTTCCAAAGTGTGTGTATATGTATGTTCATGTTTTAGCCCTTTTTTTTTTTTTTCAAATTGATGTAGGGGTCAAACTATTAGATTTCATTGTTAGCATTTGTTGGGTACAATCCAAGTTGTAGTTGATCCCCTTACTGGGGGTGTCTATAAACTCTTACAATATGCCAGTTAGGTGAGAACTTACTGAACCCCTTCCCTTCTCTCTTCTCCCCCTTGCCCTTGTCTCCCCTCCCTTGTAGTAGAATTTAATTCTGTTTTTCCCTTTTGTGGGCATGTAATTGTTCATCTACTTGTTTCATATTGGTATTGACTTCTAATATAGATACTTGCTTTTCCATTCTTGTGATACTTTACTTAGGAGGATATTCTCCGAGTCCATCCAGGTATATACAAAAGGTGTAAAGTCTCCATTCTTCTTTATGGATGAATAGTATTCCAAGGTATACATACACCATGGTCCATCCAATCATGGGTTGATAGGTACTTGGGTTGATTCCACATCTTGGCAATTATGAATTGAGCTGTGATAAACATTCTAGTACAAATGTCCTTAGGTAAAATGAGTTTCTTCTTCATAATAGAAGCCTAGTAATGGGATTTCAGGATTAAATGGAAGGCTTACCTTTAGTTCCTTGAGGATTTTCCACACTTTGTTCTTTGAGACAGATTCTCAAGCTGTTGACCTGAGTAGAGTGCTATGGCATCATCATAGCTCACAGCAAACTCCAACTCTTGGGCTCAAGAGAACCTCTTGCCTCAGTTTTTATATTTTTAGTAGATGCAGGGTCTTGCTTTTGTTCAGGCTGGCCTTGAATTCATGGGCTCAAGCAATCCACCCACCTCAGCCTCCCAGAGTGCTAGGATTACAGGTGTGAGCTACTGCACCTGGCTTCTCCATACTTTTTTCCCCAAAAGGCTATATTAGTTTTCAATCTCACCAGCAGTGTATAAGCATATAAGCTGGTGTGGATGTGGAGAAAGTAGAACACTTAGTCTTTTTAAAAATAAGTATAAATTTACCGGAAGTTGCAAGTTTGTACATAAAGTTTCCATGTACCTTTCACTGAATTCCTATAACTATAGTCAATATCAAAAACCAGGAATTTACATTGGTGTAATGTGTAAGTGACCCTTGAATCACACAGGTTTGAACTCAAATCCACTTATACATTCATTTATTTTCAAACCCAAAGTGGACCAAAAATACAAAAATATAGTATTTATTCCATGTGAAACTCATGTATACAGAGAGCAGACTTTTCATATATTCAGCTTCCTTAGGGCTGCCTATAGGACTTGAGTATGACCAGATTTTGATATAGGAGGAGGTTCCTGGAACTATTCTCCCCAAGATACTGAGGGACACTATAGTTCTATGCCACTTTAACATATATCTTTTAACATCCCCCTCAATCAAGATTCAGAACTATTATTCCACTGAAACAAAGATCTACTGTTTTCAACATTTTTACCAGTTGAAACGAAGTATAGGAACTTCGCTTCCTTTAAAGCCCCTTCTCCTCTACTACCTCCATTGTTCATAATGTAATTGTCTTAAATATTCCTCTACATGCATTGATATCCACATCAGATGATTGTTTGCTCTGTCAAATCGGGAAATCTCAAAAGGAGAAGAAAAATTTATTCACATTTGCTCTTTCCATTATCTTTCTTAATGTTTCAAGACGCTTTCTTTTATTATTTCCTTCAATTTTTTTGTTTGGTTGTTGGGTTGTTTGTTTGTTTGTTTTTTTTCCTTTTTTTTCTTTTTTTTCCTTGTCACCCAGGTTGGAGTGCACTAGTGTGTCATCATAGCTCACAGCAACCTCAAATTTCTGGGCTCAATGCCCAAGTGATCCTCCTGCCTCAGCCTACCAAGTGGCTGGGACGACAACCACCATGGCTAGCTAGTTTTTCTGGTTTTTGCCTTTGTGTTTAGAAACCTTCCTTTTGACATTCTTTCAAGGTAGGTCTATTGGCAACAAACTCTGAGTTTTCCTTCAATTTACACTGTCTTGATCTCCCCTTCATTCATAAAGCATATATATGTTTTGGATTCAGAGCTGATAGTTCTTTTCTTTTAGCATTCAAAAAAATGTTGTGCTGCTTTTTTTTTTTCTGCTCTATGCTTTTCTGATGGAGAACATAGTGTCATTTGAATTTTCTTTTTTACTTATAGGAAAAGTTTGTTTTCTCTTACTGCTTTCAAGGTTATTTCTTTTTCTTTACTTTCAAGTTTTATCGTGTGTCTTGGTGTTACCACTCTCATATTTAGAACAAATATCTCTACTTACTTTTGAAAGGTTATCCATGAAATCCAAACATAAGCAAGTAAAAGTCATGAAATCTTCTAACTAAAAAAGGCGTATTGCATGCTGTAAAACCCAGATTTTACTTATTTTTTTCATTCTTACACTGTGAATATACAAAGCTTTACACACAGCAATTGATACTTCTATTCCAATGTGATTTTAGATACTCAGAAATTTAAGATGAAATGTTAAGTAATGAACTATCACATCTTTGGCAACTTGCAGCATGAAAATGTCATAGATTTTTTTATATTTCTATTGGGCACTTACTTTTTTTTCTTACTTCAATGGAATCATCCTGTTGTATATGACTTTCTTATGTATTTTTACCTTGTTTTTAGTTACTTTTTACCACTTTAGAAGAGCAGAACATTAATCCTCTAACATAATAAATAAAGGGAGGTATACAGCTTTTCTTATTATGATGATGTTTATTTGTTTAATTATTTTATAGAGCTAGGATCTGACTATGTTGCACAAGCTGGTCTCAAATTTCTTCCCCCAACGGATCCTCCCACCTCAGCCTCCTAAAGTGCTAGAATTATGGGCATGAACCATGGCACACAACCAACAAGTGTGGAGAGTTTTTAAATCTCCCCCCTACTCTGACCAGTCATGGAAATTAAATAGAACATGTGGGGGCCTGAATCAGAGTTGTGTTTAGACTTTTGTTTCTGTATTATTATAAGAATATTTCTATTGATGATAAAGATGAATCACATTCTGAAGTTTATCAGCAAGAGAATTTCAAGGCAGGTAATTATAATTTTCAAATTCACTATTAGACTCTTATATAACGTTTGAGTACACCACATGCTCTTCTGGAATAACAGTGTCTTTGACCCTCATATTAAAGCATTTATCTGATTGTTAAGATATAATTATGAGGAGGTTTCTGGATGTTTTATGGTCTTGGCCTCTGAGTTTTGGAGAATCATTCTGTACTAGGTATAAGGAATTTAATTTTTCTTTTAGGATTTGTAAGAGTCTAAAATACTAAACATTTATTCCAGATGAATGAATTACAATCTTATTTTTCTATATTTTCAATTGTATATGATTCATGGTAAGAAGAGGCAAGTCATAATGAGGGCTAACTACTAACTTCGAGACCCTGTTTCTAGTATAGTATGAGCAAGGAATCATTTACTCCTCAAAACTGACCTGTGAGATACATTACACACATTTACATGATGAAAAGGTTGAGATATCAAGAGATACTAACAGTTAATGACCCATTTTCTAACCTTGTATCTGAATTCAAGGCCGATACTTTAGTTAACATACTATATAGACTGAAAATAATATAAACATTGGAAATGGCTAACAGGTATCAAATCTTATATTTACCATTTACCTACTATATAATCTTGAACAACTTACTTTTCCCTTAATGCCTTTATCATTTAATGCCCTTATCTTTAAGCTAAAAATGTCTAACTGAAAAATTGTTGTAAAGATTGAAGACATATTAATCAAAACTTCTAGCCCTAACTAAAGGTAAAGAAATAGTAGCCATAATTATAAATGTGTTTCTTTCTAAGTATACAAAGCTGACTTTCATTTCAGTGTTTTTCCTCCTTCTCAGTATGATCAATGTTTCTTGAAAAACTGAGAGATACTCCTTCTCCCAACAGTCTTGTGTTCCTAAGACCACATTTCTTTCTATCTCCATCTTTAATCTCTCTCCCCAGGAGCCTCATATTTGACATTTGAATGTCAGCACCCTTAAACCCATACTCTTGCCATCTTAAAAGACCTAAAACTTGTTGAGCTCATTCATCACCTCATAGTTCTGTTCCTATTGTTTTCTCTGTTTGAATGTGTCTATCCAGTTTCCTCTCAACCTATTCAAATATGCAAAAGTAAAGATTAGCTGAAACCTTGTCTAGTCAACAAAGACTTCCTGTCTTTTCTGTTTGAGCTATAACTCAGCATTCTCTTGCAAAGACCAACAGAAGATCTCTTAAGCCCCATTACGAAGGGCAATTGTGTTTCCTCCCGAGTATTTGCTTTGCTTTTAGCTTATTTATACTGCCAATCATATGATAGTTTTTTTTGTCTGTGTTTACCTGGTTATAAGGAACTCTGAACTCTAACCTGTAGTCCTTCTTAGCAGTTATAAAATACTTCAAAGCAGGCTAATTACTACATTAACTTCCTACATGAATTAACTAATTTTCCTGCCCCTAATTTCCCTTCTTCCCATCACAGATATCTTAATACTATAAAGGTAAAATAAAATTTATCTCACAAGTAATCACTAAAAGATTGAATATGATATAAAACAAATTTAAAATTACCTGTAAGTAAGCATGTAGAAATAATTACTTCAAATATTTGCATCTGCTTACATTACCTTTTCAATAAATTTTTGGTTCATGTTTATTTAACTTTGGGCAATGTTAAAATGTAATTTTATTTTATGTGTTTGAATTAATATTATATGGGATTTTTCATGTCACTAAATATTCTTTAAAAACACAATATTTCATGATTTTATAAGAATATATCATATGAATATATTATGATAATAGAAATATTGTCATATAGTTGGGCATCTATGCTGTGTTTAATGACAACCTACACTGACCGTCTTTTTAGGTTGACCTAATTTTCATAGCCTGGACCTGCACCACACATATGTATCAGTACCTACCTAGTTCCTTATGTTGACCACCTCTGTATGATTTAATTGAAGTATTGTCATATAGTTGGACATCTATGCTGTGTTTAATGATAACCAGATTGTTAACATGTGTTAACACTGTGTCAAATGCCTTAATTGTAAAATATTCAGCTCTATATTATTAATGTAAATTAATGGAAGTGAAAGTTTCAATTCACAAGTTATGCATATTTATAAAATTATTTATACTTGTTGCCAAATTTCTCTTTAGACAATTTCACTATTCACTGGACAATTGTAGGCAGTGTAGTTTTTTTTTTTTTTATGTTTAGCCTATATGCATTTCTATAAATGCCTTCAACATCTTTAGAAGAAGACATGTAAATATATGAATGAATATACGAATGAGTGGGTTACATTTCCAGCTCAAATTTATTTCTTCTCCAAAGTCACATGTGAGTGATATATATATTATTTCACGCATTTTGCTATTCTGTGATCTTTTAAAAAAACTTTAGCACTAGCATTAAGTTTGTCTCCTGAAATAGGTTTAAAATGCCTTTAAGAAGACACGTATGTGTTACCTCTTATAAATCTCTATATTTTCATTCATACCTGTAAGGATGTAGTTCATAGTCATAATACATTTGTTGGTTCACAGTTAGGCTTCATATTTTATACACGTGTATAGAAAACAAAGAAAATATAAATCTTTATCAAGAAATAGTACAAATATTGTGGCAAGAATACAAATAACTATAAACTCTCTTGCCCTGTCATCAACAATAATACCATGACAGCTAAAAATAATCTCTCTTCACTCTTTCCTTACCTAAGAATGTTAGACAGTAACGGCATTATATTAAATTCTACCCGAAATTCTGTTCATAATGTCTCATGTGTTACAGCTCAGGATGCTGAATCTTTAGAGCTTATAAACAACATAATAATGAGAGCAGATCAGTTGTCAGATCTCAAAATGCTGTGGGGCATGAATATATATTCTTGGAAGCATTTTACTCAACTTAGAGAAATGCATCATACACACAAGAACGAGTGAATAGTCAAATAGCAAGACGGCTTTGAGGAGCATGAAGCTGATGTCAGGTCATATCAACTTGAGGTGAGGTGAAAAACTCAGTAAAAATGATCATCCTGAGTGGCAAGATTGTGGTCTTTACATACAGTAGAACCTCTGTAAGTTGACCACCTAAGGGACTGTAACAAACTGGTCAACATAAGGAACTAGGTACTGATACATACATGGGGTGCATGTCCAATTGATGAAAATTTGGTCAACCTAAAGAGACAGTCATTGTAGGGACATGGCCAACTGTGGAGTTTCTACTGAAATTCTTTCCCATTCAACATAACCAGGATGCCTTGGAGAAAGAAGTTAATGTGGGGCAGGGACAGAAAATATATGAAAACAGAAAATAAAAAAGCTTTCAGAGTGAGTAAGGTCCTATCTAAAGCATGCCAGAACCAACTGGAAGAGGATCTCACTGGCCAAAGATGGAGGATTGGCTGCATATATAAGAATAAAAATTATAAATGATGGAAATACATCAAACTAGAGGTAGGGTGCAGCTTCCTCTAGTTTTCAAATATGTTACCACTTTACCACTTCTTTCTCTACTTTCCACCTTCTAAAAATAACTTCCCTGATGTTATTCCCTTAACCTTAGCCTTTGTCAGATGTTTTACGCATACTTTGGTCAAGTGCGCTATCATTTTAGAGGGTTGGAAAATCGGTGAAAAGAAACACATGTGTTCAATCCCCCACATTTAAGCATATGATGTCTGGGTCTCAGTTTTATTCTTCAAATATTTTTAAGAAAACACACACACACACAATTTGCTCTGCTAGATAGAAGTAATGTTGAAAACAAGTTTAGCTTTCTTTGAATAAAGGTAACCTTTTCTATTTTTTTTTCCAATTTTATTTTTCTCATCCACATATCCTAATTTCTGGTTTGAATGAAAAGAGCAGAGAGAATTTGGTCACATCCTGGGAAATAGCTTTCTATGTAACTTCTATCTGTTGGTAAAGTTATATCATTTTCAACCTTTTCTCTTACCCACACTGAAAGTTTGGCTGTGGCTTCATTAGAATTTCTTCAGTGGTACATGCCTGGAGAAAATCAGACCACATGACTACATATCCATCCCGTTTTTCAAAACTCTTTAACTGTATGTTGTATGAGGCCATATTGAGCCACAATGTGATCTGATTAGAAGATAGTCACAGATGGCTACTGTAGCGCACCCTGTAATCCTAGCACTCTGGCAGGCCAACATGGGTGGGTCGCTTGAGATCAGCCTGAGAAAGAGTGAGACCCCCCCTCTCTACGAAAAACAGAAAAATTAGCCAGGCTTTGTGGCAGGCACCTGCAGTCCCAGCTACTTTGGGAGGCTGAGACAGGAGGAGCTGTTGACCCCAAGAGTTTGAGGTTGCTGTGAATGAGGCTGATGCCATGGCATTGTACCCTGAGTAATACAGTGAAACTCTGTCTCAAAAACAAAAATTGAAAAAAAAGATAGTCACTATTTAGGGAAAAAATAAAGAGAAAAGTAGAGTAGTGTAGAAGGAAGGCAATGGAGAGGGGTAGAGAGAGCCATGAGCATAGGATCAAATATAGCACTGTTGTAACTGATTTTATCGAAGCATCCCTGTCTGTGAATTTGTCTCCTTATTGGTATAATTACATGATTGGAAAAGATAATAGAATAACCTTCCCATGAATTTTCTGTGAGCCTTTATTGCTGAAATGAACTACATACTGATTTTATTCAAAATATTTTATATCCTTGGAATGATAGGATGTTATTTATGACAGAGAAGTCATAAAGCACTTGCAAGTTTTAGTATGAATTTTTAAAAACTTTTATCTCAAAAGGTACAGTTTAAAGGCACTAGAATATTATCTTTTGAAAATGCAATTATATTTATTTTAAAGTTTATTCCATCATCCCAAACATACTTTTAACACTTTCTAATCCATTTTTTTTTTCCTGTCACATGTATATTCCCCAGCTCTTATTTATTTTGGGCAGGAAAGAGGTTGGTGGATTATTTGTAATGTCCCTATAGTTTTAAAGAGAAAAACATAAATATGAGCTCACCTAATGATTTTATTATCTATTTTAGATTACATAAAACAATTAAAGTGTTTTTGTTTATAATTTTTCTGAGTTATATTTCTCAAAGCAATCTCCAGTTTCAGGCTTCCTCTTGCCTGTCTCACAGTAGAGAATGGTTTCTCTCCTTCTACCTTTCTCATTTCTTCTGCTGCAAACTCTGCAATCCTTTCTTACTTTTTTTTTTCATTTTGCATTATCCAATATGTCTCCCCATTTAGCCTTTCCTCAGTCCTAGAAGATCATGGCACTCCCCCTTTTTCTGGAATTTCTGTACCTCACGTTACTTACAAGCTGAGTGATGAGATTTCTCCTGTAAAAAACAGTGTGTCTGCATTTTTTCTCCACTCTCCTCCTTATCTATTGAGTATAGAATGTAACTGTTCACAACTGCAACTTCCATCTGTCAGAAGAATATTTTTTTTCCACTGTGTGTAAGACCTCCTCGTAAATCTGTAACATCCATTGTACTGATTGATCACTCTGTCCACTCCTCCCATAAACTTTGTGTATCCTAAAATAACTGTCAGTTTTTCAATTTGAACAGGCTGTTTCTTCCTATAACCAATAACCACCTGTGTTTGAGGGCCATGCACTGTCACTAACCTCTTGCAGTAGAATGAAAGGCACGTCATCTTCTTATCACCTTGATAGGAACATAATTCATATTCCTGAAATTTTTCTTTTTCAGATCACTTAGAAAATATTTCTTTGAAGCCATAACTATTCCTGCTATATGTATTTGCATTTTATGTGATTCTCCAACAAGATGACGGTTTACGTAGAACCTGCCAGAGTGATAGACTAAACCACCCGTACGTGCTTGTAAAAGTTATAACAAATGAATCACTATTTGATAGGTGAATGGCAGGTCAGGACAAATAACACTTTCTGTCATTATCTTGTCATAATAAGGAATGTGAGAAAACACATAACTATTTTCTGAATCACATAGGCAAAAAATTCATAGGCCTCACTTTTTAGGCTTCCTTGGAATGCAGTGCTTGAACAATTCTTCCTTTGAAATCTACTGTGCTCTCATTTATAACCACCTTTCAAAGTTCTTTGCATTTCTTGTCAATATATCACTAACATGCTTCGCCTTGCTCCCTCGGGTATGAACACTCCTTTGAGCTATGACAGGAGAAACCAAATGCAGCATCCAAGATATTTGGAAAAAATGGAAATGAGAGAAAACATCCTTGAAGAATGGGGTTTGGTGTAGGCAATCTTTGGTAAAATAGTCAACTACCTGTCTTCAAATTCAGAGCATAGTTCCCAAAGAGAGTTCTTCAGAGGTAACTCTAGTAATATTCAGCAATGAGGTATCTACCATAGTATGAGTTCATGAACTTAATGCTGACCTTGTATAATAGTCTAGTACTTACACAAGTTCCTTACATCTGTAAGTATTCCTCCACTTACTTTACTGTGTCTAACTTCCACCTGCGAATTGGTTAGAAATACAAGTGCTAGACTCTTTCCAGGGATTATGATTCAGTAGGCTCAGGAGGATGAAGTTATCTACACTGTTCTTGAACAACCATTCAATTCTGATAGTCTCCACATATCATCTTTTGATAATTATGATTACATGCTCTATTTGCAATTTATTTAATACTATCCAATAACTAATACTTTTTAAATATATACATATGAAGGAAAATATCATTTTCACATAACCTAACATAATATGAAAATATAGTTTTCACGTAACTTAACCCAAAACTGTTACTTGAATTTTCTTTATTTTGCTGTGTATAATGTGCACCTTTTAGCCCAAATTTTTGAGAGAATAATAAAATGTGCATTATACACATATTATGCTGTTTATTACTGGTTCATAAAATTTCTTGTACCTTCTATCTTGTTTTGTTCTTTATAATTATATGTTACATAAAATTTCTTGTATTATAAAATAAATGTTAAAATTCTTTTATAATACCAAAACAAGTATAAACAAATATAATTTGAATTGACAATTTGCAATGGGAGATTTTTTTTTCCTCTGAAACTTTAGGCCAAAAACATGATATTCATTACATATGGCAAAATACAGTAAGAATAATGATATAATCTCAAATTTTTCATGTCAACTTTATATTGTTGCCACACACTGCATTGATTTAAAGATAAAAATACGAACTAAAAATATTGATGTCATTAGCCTTCATCAAATGGGGTGAGGGGGCTGGTGGGGCCTGGAGGGTCCACATGGCTCCCTCTAGTGTCCTCATCATTATTGCAGTTGGCTGCAGTAAATTCTTATACACTACACTCCTCTTCATATTAGGTCTATTCCAATATATACCCAACACTATGATGTAGGTCAATATGGACTACACATAAAACCCATACATGCCTTAGGTTTTTATGTTTTTTTAAATTATGAGATAAAAATATCTGCCAGAAGGATGTCCAAAGTGGGACATTGCTCACACCGGAAGCAGGACTTAGTCACCCTTGATGCCGTTTCCAGGGCTCAGTGTGATCAACCCACTACCTTCTGCAGCAGCCTCCTGGTACCACATCTCTGTGGCGTATCTCGAGACAACCTCCCTGACTCTCCCCACAGACCCTCACTCCTCACGGACTGTGTAGGTGTGACCCAGTGGCCCGTCTCTGTCACTGTGACGTTCCTGGAATGTATACCCAGTTGCTTCAAACCCACCACTCAGAACTCCTGTGGAAAACCTGCTTCAGTAATGATTTGGACCTCAACAAAGGCTTTGGTCTTCATGTCCTTAGCTTGGGCGGGCTGTCTAGTTCCCTACCAGCTGGTTGAGTGCATGTGTCCCTGAAAGCTCACCCTTTCCCACTGGCACCATGAGGCATGCGGGTTATCACTCTGCCCTTTTTTCTCTAAGATTAGAAAATGATAAACACTACTTATGCTAGTTTATGTCACTTCATTAATGTTTTGCTGTGCTTCCTTCCCCTGTCTCACCTGAACAACACAACCTACCCTAACTCTATTCTGGTCAGGGCTTTCCTGGAGAGCGGCTAGCTTGGATTATGGCCAAGAGAAAAACCCAAGACAAAATTAGAGCTGTCTTCTTGAACAGTAGGCTACTGGATTAACTGCGAGAGGTCAATATTGCTAATGGATGTTATATTTCTCTTGTCTGGACCCAGTAGGACTTGGCCTCACCTTGGAATGGCCTTGTTCTTGCTTAGCCCCTGGGTTGTGCAATTCTCTAAGCTTAGCTCCACTCAGAGAGACAGACATGAAGAGAAGACTCCTCTTAAGTTACTTAACACACTACACCCCTCCATATTAGATATATTCCATTATATGTTCTAAAATTACAATCTGGATCAATATGGACTACATGTAAAATCCATAATGCCTTAGGTTTTTATATTTATTCAATGATAAGGTTAAAAAAAAAAAGAAAATCAAAAACCTTGCCTCAAAAGTATACATCATACTCTGTATAAATATTCTGAATACCTGAACATGATTCCAGAATGTCATATTCTGATTACATGATGATGATAAACATTATCACCAATAATTTCTGTTACTCAGTCCTATTTTTGAAATATGGAATAAATACATCCTGTTGGAATTTCTGATAATTATTAGGTATGGTTGATAGTTTCTAAATTTTTAAAACAAATGTTACTTAGAGATAGTTGAGCTATCATAAAATCACCACACCTACAGTATATATTTCATGATACTATGTTGCACTACAAAGGTGTTCTGCGGGAAAAGTTAGTTACTTCATTTGGAACAAACTTTCATCTGTAGCTCCAGAAAACTAAAAATGACTTTGCTTCCTTCTCAAGAAAAAAGTATCAATCAAACCATAAAGTAATATTTCAATAAATAAATTGACACTACAAATTAACTTACATTGCCTTTAAATTTTATTTCATATACTATATATGGATGATTTATTTTTATTTATTTAATTCATTTTTTTTT
>CAUYON010050680.1:0-13925 GCA_963573935.1 Arctocebus calabarensis | reverse complement strand
GCACTTTATCCAGGGTGATAGCTTGAGGCTCTGTCTCAAAAAAAAAAAAAAAAAAAAACACAGCTCAGAGCAACCTCAAACTCTTGGCCTTAAGCAATTCTCTTGCTTCAGCCTCCCAGGTATCTGGGACTGCAGGTGCCTGCCACAACACCCGGCTATTGAAAAAAAAAAAAATTCTTCATTCAACTTCAAGACAGTGAATGACTGCCTTCCCTTCTAAAGAGGAAATTTCTTTGGTGGCTCTGCTGCTTCAGGAGGATGGAGTATACAAACCTAGCATTTTTGCATCTCCTCATTAGAGAAACTGACTGAAATCTGTTTAAGGATTTTCTTCAAGAAAAACTAAAATCACATATTTAGACTTAGTCATGCATATGTGGAGTAATTATATTAATTTAGCTTTTAATTAGTGTATAATTAGTTTTTGATATGACAGATCTTATGTTTAAGTTCTGTGTTACTGTATTTTCCAACTGAGTTAAAGAATTCTTTTAAAGAAGCTCATTCACCAGAGTTTAAGCTGTATTAATTCAACAAATGTCAATGCATTGCTGGTCCTGTTCATTTATGTGTCCAGTATTTTTGATATGAATAAGTTCTCAGTGCTGTTAAGGGCTCCTGAAGGAGTGTTAGAGCTACCTACCATGAGGGTTGATTAGAAGCAACAAAGAAGGCTTTGGTTTTGACCTTGATTGTGAGGTTGATCGCTATCTAGCAGGCCATGAGGAATGCCATCCTCAGTCCAATCATTTCTTGTATATACACATTAGGTTTTATCTTTTGTGATAAAAGTCTTGAATGATACTTTACATTTCATTTGAAATGGAAGAATTACTAGATTTGTTCTCTAGGAATATAGCTTCTAATACATTGTCATCTTTTTAACAGATAACGTTACTACAGATGGAGCATAATTTTGATATTGTAAGTATAGACTGTATTCTTTATAATGCTATATTTACATTTAAATTTTGAGTTTTTATTGAGTAAATTCCTTTCTTTTTCAGATGAACCATGCTTGTCGAGCCTTAACATACATGATGGAAGCCCTTCCCCGATCATCTGCTGTTGTAGTTGATGCTATTCCTGTCTTTTTAGAAAAGGTAATTCTACTTTTGTCCAACTTACTTTTCCCCAGTTTATTCAAAGGCAGGCATAGAGGTTCATTCAAGTTTAGAACTCTTAAATTTCAGCTTCCATTATCTAACTAAAGTATATTTTTTAGCCATGATTCCAGAAAAATGTTTTGTGTTCAGTTTGAAGTTAAAGTTAATAACTCATTTATAAGAATCAGCCCAGCTTTATACTTTGTGTCATTCAATGAAGAACTTAAAAGCACTTGATTAAAAGTAATCTTTATTTCTAGACTACATTGCAATGATGTTGGTAGCTATTTACATACTGATTATATAGCCGAGAAGGCTGAGGCAGACAAAATGGCTTGCTCGAGGTCATAAAGCTGAGTCACTGGTGAAAGTATACTTATATGGTTTATAGTAGGTTGTGCTTTTGGTCTGTCTTATGGACCCTTTTCAGTCTTTAAACACACGATAACATTTGCTAACGTATCTGATAAACTTGGAATATGGCATTAAAATTTTAAAACCTGATTTTTAAAATTTGTTACAAAACAACACATCTATCTTAAATGTGAAGATTTAAAGTTACATAATTGGGTTTGCTTTTCTCTACAGAAAACATTTTTCAGTATCTTAAAATAGGGTGAAGTAGTTTGAAAAAACTTTATTAACTTTATCTTAAAGCTTGGGTTCCTAAGTGACATTATTTCCTAAAATGGATTTCATATTAGAAGCAGTAGTTTTATGAAAGTCAGAGAAAATACTATATTTATGTAGGAGGTAAGTTAGTGGAAGAGGACTTTAAATGTTAACCTTAAATTACCTGCTTTTATATCTCCAGCTGCAAGTTATTCAGTGTATTGATGTAGCAGAACAGGCCTTGACTGCCTTGGAGATGTTGTCACGGAGACACAGTAAAGCCATTCTACAGGCGGTAAGTGTTGTTACCAAGGGAGTGTATCTTATTTAATGTTGGATTTTCAGTCCACTTCTGTACAGGCTCCTTAATTGCAGGCTCTATGAGATATATGTGTTATTTCCAGAGTGATTTGCTAGACTTTTTGTAGTTAACCTTTTTTTTTCTTTTATTGCTGAGAAAGAATTTTTCCCTCACCTTAATGGTTTTCTATATTTTAGGGTGGTTTGGCAGACTGCTTGCTGTACCTAGAGTTCTTCAGCATAAATGCCCAAAGAAATGCACTAGCAATTGCAGCCAATTGCTGCCAGAGTATCACACCAGATGAGTTTCATTTTGTGGCTGATTCCCTCCCGTTGCTTACCCAAAGGCTAACCCATCAGGTAAAATATGAACTTATTTTATGTCATAATAAATTTTCATTACTTTTTAAAAAAAATGATAATTTTCAGTTACTGTTTTAAATATTCCAGATATGTGTATTTGAAAGTATTCTGATACATGTTTTTTTCCCATGTTACATAGTGGTGAACTGCATTAGAATATTTTATAAAATTTTGGTAGTTTACCCAAATAGTAATTTATATATTTGGTATTTTTAGCTGTTTAGACTGAAAGAGAAGACTTTGTTATTTCAGCATTGAGAATTTATTATGTGATGTGATCAGAATTCCCTTGGAAAGAGTAACTTTTCTTTAAGGGTATTGGAATAGGCAGATTACAACAGGAGGATTAGGGTAAGACCAGAAGAGAAGCTAGACTGTCCCAAATAGACATGAGAAGTATAGTGTGGGGCAGTCTGGGGTTGGTGAAGAACAAGAACAATTATCTGGGAGAAGGAATCAGTGGACCTGGTTGATGCAGGATGAAAATCAGAGAACAGGATGGGCTGGAGGACAAAGCATGAGTTCAGTGTCAAGGTACAGAGAAATTGTTTCAGTTTTTGTTTTTTTTTAAATATAAATTGATATTTTAAAGTGTTATTGCTGAGGAGGCTTTTAGAAATCTGGCTTTAAAACTGACATTATAAAGTGTATCCTGGAGGAAGTGGGGTACATGTAGTTTTGTTTGTTTTTTTTTAAATAGAGGATTTATGTAAGATAAAATAGTAATGATCATTGAGTCACTCCAGAGTATTTTACTTGTAAAATGATGAAGACAAAGTAGTGCTATTCTATTTTGTAAACATTTTTAAAATTTACTTTTGAAAATGTAGTAGACTAAGATAATCTTTGCTTTCCTTGGGGTAAAAATTTGTTCTATAGTTCATTGTGATAATCAGTAGCATATGAGGTTCTTCTTTTAGAAATAAGAAATAAGAATCAGAAGTTAAATAGTTGGCCAATATTTGAGCACTCTTTCTAGAGTGACATAGTGACAACAAAGGTGCAGGGTTTTTTTGAGAGAGAGCCTCAAGCTGGGACTACAGGCGCCTGTCACAACGCCTGGCTATTTTTTGGTTGCAGCTATCATTGTTATTTGGCTGGCCCAGGCTGGATTCGAAACCACCAGCTCAGGTGTATGTGGTTGGCACCTTAGCCACTTGAGCCACAGGCGCCGAGCCAAGATGTAGGCTTTCATATAACATCTATATTATTTATTCTCCTTCTTACAAGAAGCAAGTCTGAGTTTTACATATGAAGTCACCTTATAAATTAGGAAAAAACAAGAACTATCAAAACTTACCTAGCCAATAAAAGGTTCTTTCCCTTGTTTTGAAGATTACTTCAAATATTTCCTCAATGGGACTACTTCTAACTGTTTATAGTGACTAGCAAATAAACCATTTTTATAGTGAATTTATTCTAGATTATTTTTTATAGTGTAGACACAACTCTGCCTGTTTTTAACTTTATCATTAAACTTATGGTTCATGTATCTGTACTGTTTCTAACTTTCTAGTAGTATATACATACTTAAACATTTTAATACTTTTAAAGGAAAGTAGGATATCTATCTTTTCTTTAGTATATAACATTTGTTTAAGTATTGAGATCATATAAGCACAACATTTGTTCTTCCTTTTCTTTATATTTGCTTTTATCCATTCTATGGAGTAGAGATGTTCTTATGGTATGATTCTCTTTGCTTTAAACTGTGGTATGCATATTACTGACTTTGCTTAGACCCATTTCCACTTTCAAAGCTCCATCTACTAATTGAGCTAGTCTTAAATTTGGGATTAGGAAGAAGATAAGGTAATATGTACAACAATGGAAATGTTTTCTACTACTAAACTTTTTTTTCTTTATAAAAAAATAGGACAAAAAGTCAGTAGAAAGCACTTGCCTTTGTTTTGCACGTCTAGTGGACAACTTTCAACATGAGGAGGTAAGTAAGCATCTGGTTGTATTTTTATATAATTACTAAATTTTTATATAATTACTGAATCATGATGTAACTGATCATCATGTAATCATGATTTTTTTCTTGTGTTTTTGAAGAATTTACTCCAGCAGGTTGCCTCCAAAGATCTGCTTACAAATGTTCAACAGCTGTTGGTAGTGACTCCACCAATTTTAAGTTCTGGGATGTTTATTATGGTAGTTCGCATGTTTTCCCTGATGTGTTCCAACTGTCCAACTTTAGCTGTTCAACTCATGAAGCAAAGTAAGTGCTAATTTTATTATTCAACTTGATGCAGGAAAAATGGATTGTTGGTTCTTTAACAAGTAAAGTCATCATAAGCCAAGCAAGTAGAAAAGATTTCCAATATCACAGGCACTGGATAGTAGAGAAGAAAAATGTTTATATATAATATTTATTTGGACAATGTATTAATGTTTCTAACATACAGTTTTTATGAATATAACTTTACCCTTGGTAGTTCTGATAATTTTTATATAATGTTAGTTATGTAATGATCCTTCATTAGGAGAATTCTGAGTTGCATATTGTCAGTAACTGCTTGTCTTTAGTGTATGAGTGGTCTTTTCCACTTGTGTTAACATTTGAGTGTTTTCTTCCCTCACAATAAGTTGGAACTTAACTTACGCTGATGATTGTCTTTGATGTTTATTATTTTGGTATTTTGTAAACCTTTTCCAACCTAACCCAATGTTCAAGGAATAAAATGTTATTGCACTACTTTGCAGTTGACCTTCCTCTTCTTAAACCTTAGACTTCACATGTTAATGTCAGAGAGTGATGGGGCTTCAGAAAACATCCATATGTTATAATTATTTCTAGTAGATCAATTCAGCGTGAAGCACCTATAAAATTCTAACCTCTACAGGTGTTACCTCGGAGTTAGTGATGGTACTCAGTGATGAAGGAACATTTGGTCCCAGTATCTCTGACAGTATGTTTAGCAGTAAAATGTTTTTGTGTATAAGAAACTCAGTTGTATGTTTAGGTGCATTTCTTATGAATTAACACATTGGTACAGAATTTTATAGAAAAACAGAGTTGTTAAGGTGATTAATTGGAAAGATTCCTTGTAAAACATTGAGTTCTTTCCCAAATTTGGTATTCCAAAGAAGAGCTTTGAGTGTTCATGAATAAAATGCTCTCTGCCTAAATAATATTGAGAAAGATTTAACTCCTTCTTGAGTAGTAACAATGTACTTTACTGACTTCTTTGGACTCTTTGGACTTGGCTTAGCTTGATGTTTCCTTCAGTGAGAGTACAGATTATTTTTTTCACTGTATATCTTGTTACACATAGTACATCCCTAAAAACCAATTTGTGAAATTGCTGCCTTTTATTGATTTTTTTAACATTTTGCAATTTTCTTCTTTGAATATAATGACACTTTTACCTCTTTTGCGTCCTCTTGGAAATTGGCCACACATTTACATATTATCATATTACATATGGCAGTGTTTGTAGTTTCTGTCTACAGTAATATCACAAAAGAAACATGGACCTTTTGACTCCATGTCATTATCATTCTCTGATTTCTTAAATAAAAAATCAATCTGTAAAACGTCCCATCCCCATGTATATGCATTTCTTGATAAAGTTGGCAAAACTGTAATTTAAAAAAACTTAATCATTATTTGTGAACTTTTTATGAGGCAAGGATTTAACTATCTGCATCTCTGTGCACAAATCAGTGGTGAATATTTTCCTTGATAACAGAACTTTAATTATTGTGAAAACATTTCAACAATATGTTTATGTATATTTTACATATGTATAATATTCATAGGAACAGATGCATACTATCACAACTAAGAAAGACCCAGGACACTATTTAGTTTCAGGTATTAGAGTGACTGAAATATGGAGACTAGAAGCCCCTTCTGCTCACATCAGTACTTTTAAATAATTGCCATGCCTAATCCTCCAGAAACTGATGTCTTCTGGGAATGGAAAGTATAGTAGGGAGCACTTTAATGATCTTTGCATAAAGGTGGCCTGCTATCAGTACCACATAGGTAATGACTTTCCTGATCAAAATCTAGTCAGATCTGATCAGATCCATTTAATTGCTACATTTCATCCTTCCTGTACATTTTTAGTATGTCTGAATCAAGAATAAATACATGAATATATGTTGAAAGTGATGCAGAACAAAGTGGCGCCATGATCTGCTACTTTAACCCTGATGGTGTTGATGCTGCTGCAGCAGCAGGAAGCAGCTCAGGAGAGCTCGTTCCCCTCCTGGGTTCTTTCTGCCAGAACCTTTGGTTTTTGTATTTGTTTCTGTGAATAAATCCTATCTTAGCACTGACCCTGTGGTCCGTGGATTCATTCCTTGAATCCCCGAGACCAAGAACCCGAAACACCAGTATCATATTTGGCGAGCCAGCCAGGAGAGAAGACGAAGTTCCATTATCAAAAATGCTTTGGTATAAAGTATGATAATCCTTAGGGAAAGTAGTAAGATTCCCAAAGTTTGACATAAGAAGAAATTGTGACTAGATGAAATCCCCGGAAAGACTTTTTTTTTTTTTTTGAGACAGAATCTCACTTTGTCGCCCTTGGTAGAGTGCTATGGCATCATAGCTCACAGCAACCTCAATCTCCTGGGCTCCAGCGATCCTCTTGCCTTAGCCTCCTGAGTAGCTGGAACTATAGGGTCTTGCTTTTGCTCAGGCTGTCCTTAAACCCATGAGCTCAAGGAGTCCACCCACCTGGGCCTCTCAGAATGCTAGGAATACAGGCGTGAGCCACCACACCTGACCCCAGAAAGATATTCTCCAAATTTCTTTTTTAGGTTTTTATTATAGATTATGTGAGTTTTTTACTTTAATTTCTATATTATGGCTGAGTGCAGTGGCTCACACCTGTAATCCTAGCCCTCTGGGAGGGTGAAGGGGGTGGATTGCTTGAGCTCAGGAGTCTGACACCATCCTTAGCAAGAGTAAGATCCTATCTCTACTAAAAATAAAAAAAACAAACTGGGCCTGATGATGTATGCCTATAGCCCCAGCTACTTGGGAGGCTAAGGCAAGAGGATTGCTCAAGCCCAAGAGTTTGAGGTTGCTGTGAACTATGACGGCCACAGCATTCCACCTAGGGTGACAATGAGACACTGTCTCAAAAAAAAAAAAAAATAGAAAAGAAAAAATACAATTTCTATATTATGTTGCTTTATGAAAATATAATTCTTATTATTTTTCTCTTAGGGAATGTTTGCATATTAAATAAGATACTATAACTAGTTTAATAGGCTTTTTTATTTGTTTGTTTTTTGTTACTGGTTTTACAGACATTGCAGAAACACTTCACTTCCTCCTCTGTGGTGCCTCTAATGGAAGCTGTCAGGAGCAGATTGATCTTGTTCCACGAAGTCCTCAAGAACTATATGAACTGACATCTCTGATTTGGTAAAAATTAGGTTCATAATAACTTGTGATTCATGTGAGGTTATTTTTCTTTAGATACCTAATGTTACTAATAATTCATGAAGCTGTTTACTAAAATAATTGTACTTCTTGTTTTTAGTGAACTTATGCCATGTTTACCAAAAGAGGGCATTTTTGCAGTTGATACCATGTTGAAGAAAGGAAACGCACAGAACACAGATGGTGCAATATGGCAGTGGCGTGATGATCGAGGCCTCTGGCATCCCTATAACAGGATTGACAGCCGGATCATTGAGGTAGTAGTTTCATCGTACCGTTTAAATATGTCTGTTTTGTTGGAGAGTGGGGGCAGGGATGGAATGGGGAGGTGGTGGATATGTGTACTTCAGAATGCTCAGTTTTGAATTAACTCAAGATTCTCTCATTTTGTCTCCTGAGAACAAGGTCCTCATTTCTGTTCAGGTCAGAAAACATGATGTTCTAGTCCTGCTTCTGCTGCTAACTACCTGATTGACTTGGAGCAAGTAATTTAAGTTCTTTGTTCCATAGTTTCCTCATTTCTGAAAGGAAACATTGGATGAGTTAGGCTGTATGTTTCCAAAACATTTCTATCTCCTATAGAAAAGAAATCTTCCACAAGCAAAGATTTAGATAAAAATGTCTACTTCCGTATATATTTTAAGAGTAAAAAACATGGAAAAAATTACATATCTCACTCTATGTGAATGAATAAGTTGTGATACATATATAGGCTCGAATATAATCCCAATAGTAATAGGATGAATTTTAATGACATAAAATATGATATGATTGTTGATAGACACAAAGTACAAAATTATGTCTTTTTTTTTTTTTTAATCAGCAAAGTAAGTAAAAGATGAACAATACACAGGAGAGGAATATACCAAAATGTTAACAGTGATTTTGTGTGTGTGTGTGTGTGTGTGCGACAGTTTATGTATGATTTTTAATTTTATTTCCAAACTTTTACTAGGTTTACACTGAAAAATAGTTTATTTTTTATTTTATTTTTGAGACAGAGTCTCACTACGTCGCCCTCGGTATAGTGCCATGGCATCCTAGCTCACAGCAACCTAAAACTCTTGGGCTCAAGCGATTCTCTTGCCTCAGCCTCCCAAGTAGCTGGGACTACAGGCGCCTGCCACAACGCCTGGCTATTTTTTGTTGCAGTTGCCATTGTTGTTTAGCTGTCCCGGGTCAGGTTCGAACCCGCCACCCTCAGTGTATGTGGCTGGCACCCTCACCCCTGTGCTACAGGCGCTGAGTCTTGAAATGTTTTAAAAAATTAAATCAGCGTAACATTAGCCCTAGCTTATGAAGTGTTGCTTACTGCATTTTGAGATACTGTCAGTCATTTACTAATATTTTTAATACATGAGATGCTTGTGTTAATGTATTTTCTAGTTTCAACCTTTGGTATTTGATTTAACATTACAGTTCTTGAATAGACATTCTTCTTTAAAGATGTCTTCCACCAGTTTCTAAAAATGAATTTCTGAAAAACTTTTGAACCATTGACTTACATTATAAAATTGAGAGTTTTTAAGACGAAATCTGAATTCAGAGCCAGCTTTTATGAGGAAGTTGCTTTGGTCTTGTATTTGTTAGCCTAGCATATAAGCAGGCCAAGACTACTAATGATCCTGGTTTTGAACTCTGAACATTCTTCTTTTTAACATTTTCCTGATATTGCATCTTCACCATTGGCTTTCTTTCTCATATGCACTGAGGATCTTGTCTTCCATTCAGCCTAGAGTTCCAAAAATTGAACTGTTCTAAGCATATTCTGCCACTTCTGTGGGCTGTCTAAACGCAAGCCTACCATGCTGCTCAAACTCTCTTAATTTAGATATTTCTGTCTGTTGTACACAACCCTGGCAATGACTTCTTTAGTTCTAGTTTTGTCTCTCAATCTTAGTCTTGTTTAATAAGAATTTTATAGGATTATTTTGCTTAAAGGAGGATTTTGAGGGGAGGTTGCTTAAGAATCCATCATGTAAATAATGTTTTTTAATCTATGATTCTACTATTTATGGCTAACAAATTTTTTTTTTTCTGTCAGCAATATCTTAAAAGCTTTCTTAGTACAAATGATATCTTTTTTATGTCAGTGATGCCTATAAGAGTAGATCTTTAATCAGGATTTTACCTGGATTTATTTCTAAGGGTGCCTGATAGCACCTGAGGTGTATATTTGTGCTTAATTAAAAATGACTTATTAAATGAATTGTCATATTTGTGCTATTAAATTATTCATATTTTGTTACTTCACCATCTAAGGCCTGATGAAATAAGTATGTAAGATAGCATTTATGGAAGGTCCCTGCTGTGTCTTAAGGTAATAAATTTCTCCATGTTTATATTCAAGGTTTCTCTCTCTTTGCTCTCAGGCAGCCCATCAGGTCGGTGAGGATGAGATAAGCTTGTCCACTCTGGGACGAGTTTATACTATTGATTTTAATTCTATGCAGCAAATCAATGAGGACACGGGAACAGCACGTGCCATTCAGAGAAAACCTAACCCCTTAGCCAATACTAACACTAGTAAGTACCCTCTAGGTTGAAATTGTACTGTGTTGTTATGTGAGTTAATAATCTGTTTTCATAATAATTGGTTCACTGGTAATCCTTTTAAACTTAAGACAGAACTTAACATAGTCAAATAACTTTTAATTGTTTGGGTGGTTGCTTTCAGATTTTTTTACATGTGTGATGTCCTAGGACTCCACTTAGTAAGATTGGCTCACACAGATCCATCCGTTCATGAGTTGTTTTTAACCTTTTATTTTACCTTCCTGCCAAAATTCTCTTAACTAATGAAGAACAGATGATAGTGATCCCCCACTCCCACTCAAGTTTCTGACATTTATCTGTCCCCTCAGAGATTTTGTTTATTGCTTTTGCATGTCTAGTCTAGAGTGTAGAGGTCAGCATACTTTTTTTAAAAAGGGCCTGATAATAATACTTACTTTGGATTTTATAGATCATATGAGTCTGTATTTTTACATTGTAGCCCCAAGTATTTTTTTTTTTTTGCAGTTTTTGGCAGGGCCTGGTTTGAACCTACCAGCATATGGGGCCGGTGCCCCACTCCTTTGAGACACAGGCACCACCCTACAAGTTGTATTCTAATAAAATGTTATTTATGGAAACAAGTGGTGGACTGAATTGGGCTTGTGAACCATACTTTCCTAACCTCTAATATAGAGCTTACTTTTTATCAGAATTACCCCTTCCCTACAACTGATGCCACTAAGAAAACTGGCAGAGTCACTTTGTTTATTCATTTTACATGACTTTGAAAAATACTGTCTATTTCTTAAACTCTGCTTAGTTGGTTAGTATTGAAATTTCTCCAACATTTCATTGAATATATATTAATAAAATAAAGTACAATGTGGTGATACCTTGTTATCTTTAACTGACCAGATTAGTCAGTGATTTTTCCAGCTGGCTGAATTTTGTCTTAATGGTGCCTTTGGTATTTTTGTAAACCCTAGTTGATCACATTAGATAAGTTAATTTGTTTTATAACCAAAAAATATTAATAGCCTTTTCAATTGCAGTGACATGAATGCTTTGTTTATGTGTTTCTAAAGTCTGTCACTTCAGGATTGTACTTTTTTTTTTTAATATATATATAACAGGTGGATATTCAGAGTTAAAGAAGGATGATGCTCGAGCACAGCTTATGAAAGAGGATCCGGAACTGGCTAAGTCTTTTATTAAGACATTATTTGGTGTTCTTTATGAAGTGTATAGTTCCTCAGCAGGACCTGCGGTCAGACATAAGTGCCTTAGAGCAATTCTTAGGATAATTTATTTTGCGGATGCCGAACTTCTGAAGGATGTTCTGAAAAATCATGCTGTTTCAAGGTGTGTTCATGAAAATAGTAACATTTTAGTAATTCAAGTCTGCAAGTAATTTCAGAAATATCTAAAGTAACAATACAGGAAAATTAAATAAACACAAAAGTTTGGAGTATCTTGAGCCCTTTTTTGGTCGATTTATATTCACACACCACTTTTATGAAATATAAAAGTCGAGTCTTTACGGTAAATTTTTGTTTTAATGAAGTGGTTTCACAACAAAAATATTTGGCTTTCGAATTTAAAATAGTATGGCCAAAAAAAAAAAATTACTAAATTCAAGCAACATTTTATATACAAGTGCTTTCTTTTTTTAGTCACATTGCTTCCATGCTATCAAGCCAAGACCTGAAGATAGTAGTTGGAGCACTTCAAATGGCAGAAATCTTAATGCAGAAGTTACCTGATATTTTTAGTGTTTACTTCAGAAGAGAAGGTAATGTCATTCATGATCATAAATTAATGGTCCTTTAGATATACTTTAATAGAAATATAGTTTGAATCTAAGAACAGAAACTTCCAGCTTTTTAAAATATGCCATTTATATGCATATAGCTCTCAGGTATGCAGAGAGGATGTCTTTTGTATTATCTGTTAATATGGGTTGTGTGAGATTCATTATCAACTGATGATTCATTATCAACTTAACAAGTTTCAATGATTTAAGTGTGTATGGGCCACAAGCATTTGTGTGTATGATATAGACATAAGCATACACATACACATGATTGTAATATTTAGGGCACATTAGACTTCTGCAATTACAAGAGATACAAGATAGCAGATGTGATGAGTACATATTGAGTATTAGTGTTTTAATGGTTTTTTTCTTTTTAATTTTTTTTATTAAATCATAGCTGTGTACATTAGTGTAATTGTGGGGTACAATCTGCTGGCTTCATATACAATCTGAAACATTTTCAACAAACTATTTAACTTAGCTTTCATGGCACTTTCTTAGAAGACATTTGTATTCTGCATTTAGTAAGTTTCATCTGTACCCTTCTAAGAATTGATTTCTTTCTAAATTAAAATGTGTATACATTTTTTGTGTGTATGCTCTCTATATATACGTGTGTGTGGGTGTGGGTGTGGCTGCCCATAAACATTCTTTCAGTAAAAGTCATATCAGTAGATCAGAGCAGTTCTAATGTTAGAGTGGGTACATAATAGACTGTTTTAAAGGCATAATCTTTCAGAATGCAATTCATAGTTACTCAGTTTATTGCATTTGAATGTCAAAATCAACCTAGGACACATGGTACTTCAATGTTCTCTTTTCAGAGACCTTAAAGATGAAACTGTATAGCTCATTCAGGTGTTTTATCATTTCTAAACCTATCAGGATATTACCTAATTGATTAAGAAGTTCTTTCTTAATAAATTTCTTTATTGTTCTTCTGTTCTTTAAGGATACTAGTGAGGTCTTGAGGATTTGGGAAATAATTGTATTTTCCCCTCAGGTAATCTTTAGCTTTGTCTTCTTTTTTACAGACAATCCTACTTGTCTGTAAGAAAGTTGTCTATAGGATCTATTTTCTCTTTTGATCACCTTGTCTTATGTTGGATCTTTATCTTGGAAATGCAGTAAATGTGCTAATAATAGTGTTGAACAAAATGGAAAGAAGTCTTTGCTATTTAGAATTAATTTTGCTCAAATAAGTTTCGTTAATGGAGCAATAAATAGTTACATGAAAGAGAAAGCAAATTTCCCCCATTTTCCAAAGACAACTCTTGTTAAGACATAAGGTATATATACAGATAGACCTTTTTTGTACTCATACAAATATCTTACTTTCCATTTCATAATGTCTTTGTTATATATATGATAGACCTTTGTTGTACTCATACAAATATCTTACTTTCCATTTCATAATGTCTGTGTTTTTATATGTGTGTGTGTGTGTGTGTGTGTGTATGTGTGTTTTTTTTTTTTTATTTTCTGTTTTTCCTCCTGGTTGTTCTACCTCTCCAATTTGAAGTCTTAGCAGGATTACTCCTTTCAGACTTTTTTTTTTTAAACTTTGATAGGACCAATTATGCCTTTATATTAAATGTTCCCTAAATAGTTAAATACCTTATATGTTGTGAGGTTTATGGCAAAATCTTTTTTTTTTTTTTTTGAGACAGAGCCTCAAGCTGTCACCCTGCGTAGAATGCCATGGCATCACAGCTCACAGCAACCTCCAATTCCTGGGCTCAAGCGAGTCTCTTGTCTCCGCCTCCCAAGTAGCTGGGACTACAGGCGCCCGCCACAACGCCCGGCCATTTTTTGGTTGCAG
>CAUYON010050679.1:0-16749 GCA_963573935.1 Arctocebus calabarensis | reverse complement strand
AATCAAGGGTCTCATAATTGCTCTTCATCACTTGCTTATACATTTCCTTCTGCCATTTCTCCAGGATCTCCCACTCTTGCTCCGTAAAATATAAGGCCACATCATCAAATGTCATGGTTACCTAGAGCACAAACAGTATATACATACATTTTCTCTTTAAGGCTACTTTTTCAACGTCCATGACTTTACTAAGAGATAGAAAAAAAAAATACCAGTTACCCCTGGATGGTGTCATATAATTTAATGAACATACTAAAGAGGTCACAAATGTCCAGTGAAGCAAAGTAAAGTGAATGAAGGAAGAGGAGGACTTTGAGCATGTGTACCATCTAAGAAAGGATCCTTTACTTAGCAGCAATGAATTTCTGCTAAGACTGGGCCTAGTTTACTGGATGTGTCAATTAAAAGCTTTTTAGTTTGAAATAATTACCGATTCACAGGAAGTTACAAAGATACTTCAAAAAAGCCCCCTATACCCTTTACCTCAAAGGTCATATTGTATTTTTATATTATAGCACAATATCAAAAGCAGGAAATTGACACTGGTATGTGTGTATAGGTCTGTGTGATTTCATCGCATGTGCTAACTCATGTAACCACCACTGCAGTGAAGAAACAGTCAGCCCTCCCTATTCCTGGGTTCTGCATCCACAGATGCAAACCAACCTTAGATTGAAAAAAAAATGTGTGTATCTATTATATGTAATATATATAGTAATTAAAAACAATGAAAATAATTTAGCATAAAACTATGTACATAGCATTTCCATTGTATTATAAGTAATCCAGGAATTATTAATACATATGAAAGGTACTTGCAGGCTATCTACAGATACTAAGCCATTTTATATAAGCGACTTGGGCATCCCTGAATTTTAGTACCTGAGGGGTATCCTGGAGCCAATACTTTTTGATACTGAGGAATGACTATATCCCTTCATCACAAAGAGCTCCCTTGTTCCACCTCTTTTCACACATTCACCAATTTATTGTCCATCAGAAGTTTGTCATTTCAAGAATTTTATATAAGTGGAATCTTGTAACATGCAACCTTCTGAGACTGTTTTCACTGAGAATATCCTTGAGATCCATCCACATTGTCGTTTATAGCAATACAGTCAAGATGCACATAATGATGCTTTGGTCAGAGGTACCAAATATACCACAGTGACCCACTAATATTGCAGCACCATATTTTTACTGTCTTTTCTATTATTTAGATACACAATTACTTATCACTGTGATAGTTGACTATGCTATTCAGTACAATAACTATAGTTGTACAAGTCTGTGCCCACAAGGTATACCATCTAGCCTTAGGCATGTAGTACGTAAGCTACACTATAGTCTAAGTTTCTGTAAGTACCAGCTCTAATTTCGTACCATAAAAAAAAAAAAATCATGAATTTCCCAGACTGTATTCCTCTCGTTAAATGACACATGACTGTTTGCATTTATTTTTATTGCTGAGTAGTAGTACCCAATATGGATGTACAACTTGATTAATCGTTCAACTATTGAGGGCTATTTTAATTCAATATTTTTGTTTTTCTGGGATAAATGCCCAGGACCACAACTACTACAATGGATGGCATGTATATGTTTGTTTTTTTTTTTTGAGACAGAGTCTTACTATGTCACCCTCGGTAGAGTGCCATTGAGTCACAGCTCACAGGAACCTCCAACTCTTGGGCTTAAGCGATTCTCTTGCCTCAGCCTCCCAAGCAGCTGGGACTACAGGCGCCTGCCACAACACCTGGCTATTTTTTTGTTGCAGTTGTCATTTTTTTTTTTTTTTTTAGCTGGCTCGGGCTGGGTTTGAACCTAACAGCCTCAGTGTATGTGGCCATTGGCACTGTAACCACTGTGCTACAGGTGCCCAGCCATATGTTTAGTTTCTAAAGAAACTGCTGAACTATTTTCCAGAGTGGCCAAAAGATTTTACATTCCTTAGCCAGGTGTTGTGACGGGCACTTGTAGTCTCAGCTACTCGGGAGGCTGAAGCAAGATCGCTTAAGCCCCAGAGTTGGAGGTTGCTATGAGCTGTAATGCCATGGCACTCTACTGAGGGTGACGGAGTGAGACTCTGTCTCATAAAGAAAAGAAAAGAAAAAGGATTTTACATTCCTACCAGCAATGTATAAGAGGGAGCTTCTGAGCACCTATACCACTGTTTATTAATGCCACTTTAAATTTTTTTTCATTGTTCTAACATGTATATAGTGATGGTTTCATTTTAAATTTTTCTAATGAGTTTTGAACATTTTTTATGTATTTATTTACTATGCATATATTTTCTTATGTGAAATGTCTCTTTATAAGTTTTCCCATTTACAATTAGATTTTGATTTTTTTTTTACTGTTCTGTGAGTTTTTAATATATTGTAGATACAAATCCGTTGTCAGATACGTGGTTTGTAAATATACTCCCCCAGTCTATATCTTATCTTTTCTAAGTAAAAGCTAATTTTGATGATGTACAACATCACTTGTTACCATTTATAGATTGTGCTTTCTTTGGTGCCACATCTAAGAACGTTGACCATGCCCATGACTTCCCCACTGTGACCTTCTACAGGTTTTATAGCGTTATGTTTTATATTGGAATGTGCCAGTTATCAAGATAAAAATAGGGAAGGCACCTGTGGCGCAAAGGAGTAGGGCGCTGGGCCCCATATGCCGGAGGTGGCGGGTTCAAACCCAGCCCCAGCCAAAAACTGCAAAAAAAAAAAAAGATAAAAACAGGAAATGTACATCATATTGTGCGAATCCTCATCTTGGCAATTATAACTCACAATTTTTTTTTTTTTTTTTTTGAGACAGAGCCTCAAGCTGTCACCCTGGGTAGAGTGCTGTGGCATCACAGCTCACAGCAAACTCCAATTCCTGGGCTCAAGCGAGTCTCCTGCCTCTGCCTCCCAAGTAACTGGGATTATGGGCGTCCGCCACAACGCCCGGCCTTTTTTTTTTTTTTTTGGTTGCAGCCATAGTTGTTGGCAGGTCCGGGCTGGATTCGAACCCGTGAGCTCAGGTGTACGTGGCTGGCGCCTTAGCCGGTTGAACCACAGGCGCCGAGCCTTTTATTTATTTTTTGAGACAGAGTCTCACTTTGTTATCCTCAGTAGAGTGCCATGGCGTCATAGTACACAGCAACCTCAAACTCTTGGTCTCAAGTATAGCTGGGACTGCAGGCACCTGCCACAACATTGTGGTCTTACTCTTGTTCAGGTTGGTCTTGAACTCTTGAGCTCAAACAATCTACCTGCCTCAGACTCCCAGAGTGCTAGGATTATAGGCATGAGCCACTGGGCCTAGTCTTATATTTGTATATTTTTAGAGACAGGGGTCTCACTATATTGCCTAGACTGACTTCAAACCTACATGTGCCTGCTATTAACTCCTAGCTAGTTTTTTAGTAGGGTCAGGGTCTCAACTTGCTCAGGCTGGTCTTGAACTCCTGAGTTCAAGCAGTCTACCCACCTTGGCCTTCCAGAATGCTAGGATTACAGGCATGAGCCACCATGCCAGGCCTGGTTATCATATTTTTAATTTCTATCACTTTTTTTTTTTTCTTGAGACAGTCTCAGTATGTTGCCCTTGGTAGAGTACTGTGACATCACAGCTCACAGCAAACTCAAACTCTTGGACTTAAGTGATTCTCTTGTCTCAGCCTCCCAAGCAGCTGGGACTACAGGCGCCCTCCACAACACCCGGCTATTTTTGTTGCAGTTGTCATTGTTGTTTAGCAGACCTGGGTGTAGGTGGCCAGCACCCTAACCACTGAACTCTGAGCACCGAGCCTATCACTTCTTTTCTTTGATTTATAAGCAATAGCATTGTCTTAGTCCCACTTTGTGTTGATATAATGAAATACTGGGGGTTTGATAATTTACAGAGAAAAGAGATTTATTTGACTTATAGTTCTGCAAGCTGTACAAGATGCTTGTACAGCATCTGCTTCTGGTGAAAGCTTCAGGAAACTTCCACTCGTGGTAGAAGGGGACAAGTGGGTGCTAGGACCCAAAGAGAAGTATTAGGCTCTTCTTAACAATCAGTTCTCCCAGGGATTAATCCACCAAGAACTCACTGGTTACCACAAGGACCAAAGATGGACTATGCCATTGGTGGGGGATCTGTCCCCAAGACCCAAATACTTCCCCAAAGGCCCCACCTCCAACAATTTTGATCAAATTTCACCACAAGATTTGGAGGGCACAAATATCATAACCATATCAAGCATCCTGTATTTGTTTCACAGATATTTTCTCTTGTTACCTAAAAACATAAATTTTATACATTTTATTTATTTACTTTTTTTGAGACAGAGCCTCAAGCTGTCACCCTGGATAGAGTGCTGTGCCATCACAGCTCACAGCAACCTCCAACTCCTGGCTCAAGTGAGTCTCCTGCCTCCGCCTCCCAAGTAGCTGGGACTATAGGTGGCCACCACAACGCCCGGCCATTTTTTGGTTATAGCCGTCATTGTTGTTTGGCAGGCCAGGCTGGATTCGAACCCACCAGCTCAGGTGTACATGGCTGGCACCTTAGCCTGTTGAGCCACAGGCACCAAGCCAATTTTATACATTTTAAACTTATTTTTTTTGTTGTTTTTTGAGACAGAGTCTCACTTGTCACCGTTGGTAGAGTGCCGTGGTGTCACAGCTCACAGCAACCTCTAGCTCCTGGGCTCAAGTGATTCTCTTGCCTCCACCTCCCAAGTAGCTGGGACTACAGGCGCCCGCCACAACACCCAGCTATTTTTTGTTGCAGTTGTCATTCTTGTTTAGCAGGCCCAGGCCGGGTTCGAGCCCACCACCCTCAGTGTGTGTGGCTGGCACCCTGCTGAGTGAGCCACGGACACTGCCCAAGGAAGAGATTCTTTTCGGGAGACTTTGGAGGGGACTATGAAGCTGCTGACACCTTGATTTCAGATTTCTGGCCTCTAGAACTATGAAATTAAAAAAAATTGTTGTTTTAAAGTCAACCAGTTGGACTGGGTGTGGTGGCTCACGCCTGTAATCCTAGCACTCTGGGAGGTGGAGGTGGGTGGATTGCCTGAGTTCACAGGTTTGAAACCAGGCTGAGCAACAGGGAGACCCTGCCTCTAAAAATAGCTGAGTGTTGTGGCAGACGCCTGTAGTCCCAGTTACTTGGGAGGCTGAGGCAAGGGTATCACTTGAGCCAGTGAGCAGTGACACTATGGCACTCTACCAAGGGTGACAAGTGAGACTGTCTCAAAAAACAAAAAATTAAAGCTAACCAGTTTATGGTAATTTGTCATAGCAGTCATTAAATTAATCTAGTGATTTTCTCTTAAATCCCTGTTTTCAGTCTGGTTTTATGTTCTGCCCTCCCTTCCCTGGGTCACTCCAGTTCAATTTCTCTGGGGAACAAACTTCAGGTCTCCTGCTGGGAGTTTTCCTGGCCCTGATTAGAGAAGAATGGGTGTGGGGACCTATAAAATTGTATAAACTATATAAGCCTTATATAAACTATCCCTTACCCCTGTCATCTGAGAGACTGGTGCTTCGAATTTCTGATCCTTCTAGAATAAGGGAGTAAGGGTGGGGTCACAGATTAGCTTGAGTCCAGTTTCTTTTACCCTCTATTAGGCTTCAACTCTTTCAAAACTATAAATTATCACAGTATTATTTGATTTCTTTCTTCCAAAAATATATTGTCATCTCAGATGCACTGTTGAGTCCTCTTCTGTTGTTCTCATAGGCTTATTCCTTTTTTATTCCTCTACCAGCATTTTTTTGTGTGTGTGTGCTCTACTAGCATTTTAGAGAAGTGGGTGGACATAAACATATGTGTTTCATTTACATATTTAACCGAATTGTCTTTTACTTTCTTTCTTTCCTTTTTTTATTTTTTATTTTTTTGAGACAGACTCTTACTTTGTCGCCCTGGGTAGAGTGCTGTGGCATCACACAGCTCACAACAACCTCAAACTCTTGCTCTTAAATGATTCTCTTGCCTCAGCCTCCCAAGTAGCTGGGACTACAGGCGCCCGCCACAATGCCCGGCTTTTTTTTGTTGCAGTTGTCATTGTTGTTTAGCTGGCCTGGGCTGGGGTCGAACCCGGCAGCCTGGGTGTATGTGGCTGACACCCTAGTCACTGAGCCATGGGCACCAACCCAACATGATAGCTTATCTCTTTGTAGTGCTGAATAATATCTCATTGTCTGGATGTATCAGAGTTTATCAATAAATTCACTTACTGAAGGACATCTTCGTTGGTCCCGTTTTGGCAATTACGAACAACCCTTCTATAAACATCTGTTTGGAGGTTTTATGTGTACTTAAGTTTTCAGTTCATTTGGGTAAAAATACCAAGGACTGCAATTGTTGGATTATGTGGTAAGAGTATGCTTAGTTTTGTAAGAAACTGCCAAACGCTTCTTGCTAAGTAGCTGTACCATTTCGCATTCCCAACAGCAATGAATGGGAGTTCCTATTTCTTCTCATTTTTACCAGCGTTTGGTGTTGTCGGTGTTTTGGATTTTGGCCATTCTGGTAAATGTAAGTAATAGTTCATTGTTGTTTTAATTTGCAAAGTGAGGTTGAACATCTTTTTTTTTTTTTGCAATTTTTGGCCGGAGCCAGGTTTGAACCCACCATGTCTAGTATATGGGGCTGGTGCCCTACTCCTTTGAGCCACAGGTGCCGCCCTAGGTTGAACACCTTTTCTCATGCTTACTTGCTGTCTGTATATCTTATTTGATGAGATGACTCTTCTGATTTTTTTTTTTGAGACAGAGCCTCAAGCTGTCACCCTGGATAGAGTGCTGTGGCATCACAGCTCACAGCAGCCTCCAATTCCTGGGCTAAAGCAAGTCTCTTGCTTTCGCCTCCCAAGTAGCTGGGACTACAGGCGCCTGCCACAACGCCCAGCCATTTTTTGGTTGCAGCCGTCTTTGTTGTTTGGCAGGCCCGGGCTGGATTCAAACCCACCAGCTCAGGTGTACGTGGCTGGTGTCCTAGCCCGTTGAGCCACAGGTGCCGAGCCAGACTCTTCTGGTCTTTTGCCCATATTTTAATAGGGCTATACATTTTCTTATTGTTGAATTCAACCTTTGAAGTTGGCATGGTGAGGCCAGGCATGGTGGCTTACGCCTGTAATCTTAGCACTCTGGGAGATCAAGGGGGTGGATTTCCTGAGTTCACAAGTTTGAGATCAGTCTGAGCAAGAGGGAGACCCTGTCTCTAAAAACTAGCTGGGTGTTATGGCGGGCACTTGTAGTCCCAGATACTTGGGAGACTGATGCAAAAGGATCTCTTGAGCCCAGGAGTTTGAGGTCGCAGCAAGCTATGATGCCATGGTACTCTACTGAGGGCAACAAAGACTCTGTCTCCCCACCATCCAAAAAAGAAAAATTGGCACTGTGGCTTATGCTTGTTATCCTTGCATTTTGGGAGCCTGGGGCAGAAGGATCACCAGAGGTCAGGAATCTGAGACCAGCCTGGGCAGCACAGCAAGACCGTATCTCTCAAAAAAAAAAAAAAAAATAACTAAGCAAGAAGATGACCATTAGGGTCTAGGAGTTTATGGTCACAGTGAGCTATGATAATTCCACTGCATTCTAGCCTGGGCAATGGAGCTAGACCCCATGTCAAACAAACAAATAAAAAGGTTCTGTGCTTATTTTGAATAAGTCCTTTATCAGATATGTTTTTTGCAAGTATTCTCTATTTTCTCACAGTTTTTGTCCCCTCATTCTCTTCCTTTTGTGTGTGTATGAGACAGAGACAGGGTCTTGTTCTGTCCTTTGGGCTAGAGTGCAGTGGCATCATCATACCTCACTGCTACTTCAAACCTCAAAATCTTGGACTCAAGCAATCCTCCTGCCTCAGCCTCCTGAGTAACTGGGACTACAGCTGTGTACATAGCTGTGTACCATCACACCTGATTAATTTTTCTATTTGTTATAGAGATAATGTTTCACTCATGCTCAGGCTGGTCTCCAACTCCTGGCCTCAAGTGATCTTCCCACCTCTGCCTCCCAAAGTGCTAGGATTATAGGTATAAACCACTGTGCCCACTCCTATTCTTTTGACGTTGTCTCTTGCACAGCAGACTTTTATTTGTTTGTTTATTTGATTTTTTTTTTTAATTTGAGACAGAGACTCAATCTATTGCTCTTGGTAGAGTGCCCCAGGGTCATAGCACACAGCAACCTCAAACTCTTGGGCTCAAGTGATTCTCTTGCCTCAGCCTCCCAAGTAGCTGGGACTACAGACACCCACCACAATGCCCTGCAATTTTTTTTAGAGATGAGATCTGTCTCTGGCTCAGGCTGGTCTTGAACCTGTGAACTCTGCCCACCTCAGCCTCCCGGAGTGCTAGGATTACAGGTGTGAGCCACCACTCCAGGCATGAGTCTTCTTTTGCTCCCGTGTAATCCTCAAGACCCTGTCTTTGAGAGATGCCCCCAGGAAAAAGTCAACGATGGACTACTTGATGGGGAGGGAGAAGAGATAAATCACCTCCAGGGATTTGATCTTCATGTCCTTGGGCAGGTGGTCCAGCTTGTTGACTGGCATCCATTCCCTGTCAGCGGACTTGCCTCTGTGAGCTCTGCAACCACTGCTGAGACTCTTGGCCAGAATGCCACTGCCAAAGCCTTGATGGAAGCCATGGCCTCCTATTGCAGGGCCTGTGGGCCTCCTGCTGTACTGTGCTGTCTGCCATTTGGTGTTTTCTCTGAGAAGAAGCTGGTAATGTGTTTTGGGAGGTTTTGTTTTGTTTTGCCATTTAACATGCTTGGCATGTAGTGGCAATGCGTTTAAATCTGATGGCTTCAATGTTTCTTCATCCTTGTGTCAAAATTAATCTGCTCTGGGCGGTGCCTGTGGCTCAGTGAGTAGGGCACCAGCCCCATATACCGAGGGTGGCGGGTTCAAACCCGGCCCTGGCTAAACTGCAGCAACAAAAAAAATAGCTGGGCGTTGTGGTGGGCGCCTGTAGTCCCAGCTGCTCTGGAGGCTGAGGCAAGAGAATCACCTAAGCCCAGGACTAGAGGTTGCTGTGAACTGTGTGATGCCACAGCACTCTACTGAGGGCGATAAAGTGAGACTCTACTCTACCAAAAAAAAACAAACAACTTAGACAAAGTCTCAACATCCAGGAATAATTAGAATATAAAATCCATGAAGGCAAGGACTTTGTCAAGTTCAAGACCATATCTGCAGGTACTGGAATAGTGCTGAGCTCTGAGTCCAAGCAGTAAGCAATTAGTATTTGTGGTTAGTTAAATCTCCAGTATTAATGTTTTGAAATTTACATATTTAAATTTACATGTCTGTGATAACTTTTTTCTTTCTTTTTTTTTTTTTTGTAGCAACAGAGTCTCACTTTACACCCTTGGTAGAGTGCCGTGGCATCACACAGCTCACAGCAACCTCCAACTCCTGGGCTTAGGCGATTCTCTTGCCTCAGCCTCCCCAGTAGCTGGGCCTACAGGCGCCTGCCACAATGCCCGGCTATTTTTGTGTTTTGTAGTTTGGCCGAGGCTGGGTTTGAACCCACCACCTTTGGCATACGGGGCTGGCACCCTACTCAATGAGCCACAGGTGCCTCCTTTACTTTTTTCTTAAAAAGTGTATTCATGCCACAGATGTTCCTTTGTAACTTGCTTGCTGTCTTAAACAAATTTCATGAGCTTTCTACCATGTTGAGTACATGACATGCACTTGGTCTATATCTGCCAGAGGCTGTTCTGATTTGTCAGCACCAATGTCATACTGGTTGTTAAACTTTTTTTAGATTGACAAGGCTGCAAAGGAAAGATGCTAAAAATTGCTCACTGTTTCTACTGAAGCTAAATATGCACCTACCCTAACTAACAATTCTCTACTTAGGTATAGTCTTAAAGGAAATGGATATATATGGTCTCCAGAAGATGTGCAGGATATTCATAGCAGTTCTATTCATAATAGCCTCAAACAGGAAACTAGCTAAATACTCATCAAAAATAAATGGATAAATACGTTGTAGCACATTCATACCTTAAAATCTTCCAGGTATTAAAGACACAAAAGAATATGTGCTTTATTGTTCTATTTATATGAAGTTCAAGAACAAGCAAAATTGATAGATATTTGTAAACATGAGAATAGTATATGTTTGGAGTAGAAACAGGTAAAGAACAAGAGGGACCCTACTGGGGTGCCTGAAATATTCTGTATCTTGATCTGAGTCATGGTTTTGTGGATCAATGCATATATTTAAAAAATCAATCTGCGTGGCTCAGCGCCTGTGGCTCAGTGGGCTAAGGCGCCAGCCACGTACACCTGAGCTGGTGGGTTCGAGTCCAGCCCGGGGCCGCCAAACAACAATGATGGCTGCAACCAAAAAATGGCCGGTCGTGTGGCAGGCGCCTGTGGTCCCAGCTACTTGGGAGGCGGAGACGGGAGACTCGCTTGAGCCCAGGAATTGGAGGTTGTTGTGAGCTGTGATACCACAGCACTCTATCCAGGGTGACAGCTTGAGGCTCTGTCTCAAAAAAAAAACAAAACCTGCGCACTTAAAATTAGTGCACTTTACACATTTTCTTGCCTATATATTATCCCTTAATTAAAAGAACCTAAGTAGGCTGTGCTCATAGCTCAGTGAGTAGGGCGCCAGCCACATACAAAGGCTGGTGGGTTCGAACCTGGCCCGGGCCAGCTAAACAACAATGACAACTGCAACGAAAAAATAGCTGGGCATTGTGGCAAGCACCTGTAGTCCCAGCTACTCAGGAGGCTGAAGCAAGAGAATCACTTAAGCCCAAGAGTTTGAGGTTGCTGTGAGCTGTGACTCCATAGCCCTCTACTGAGGGTGACATAGTGAGACTCTGTCTCGAAAACAACAACAACAACAACAAAAAAAAACCAATGAAGCAAGTGTTACGTTAAGTATAAAACAAAAAATCTAAAACAGAAAAGGCGACCTGGGGCATGCAGAGTTAGGCTCCCATTGTGGAAACTCTCCCTGGAACATGGCTCTAGATCCACAGCAAGCCCTGTGCTAGCAGCAAAGGATTGTGGTTAGGAGTCAGCGAAGCGTGGGGCCAGGTTGGTCCAACTCACTCTGAGGACTTGAAATTAATATTCCAATCGCACTGTTGTGGCTTGAGACATATATGCTCTGTTCCTGGCACTAAAAGGAGGCAGCAACCCTGTGACAAATTATCAGAAATGCCTAAGAAGCCTTTTAGGCCTTGTCTGGCTGATCCTCTCTATTTCAATTAAGAGAGCCCTAAAGATCCTGAATCGATCCCCTGCTCTGGGAATCATTCTGTCTTTCGTTCTTCTACAAAAGACATAGTGTCAACATTTCCTGAGTTTTCAGGAAACAAGGTCTTTCTTATGTGCCTCTGGAGGTTGAGAGAATAAAACAGCATCTGGAAATACCTTCCTGTCTTATAGCATTGCTTAGATTCAGAATGAATTTCTCCTCCTGCCTCCTCTTTTGTGCCCTCTTACCCCAGGACAGACAGGCTTGTAATCACACAGCCAGACTGTGATCTGCAGGGATTTATTGTAAACACCAGAGACGTACTTGTGCCTCTCTGGTGGCTTGTTCAAGGAGATATAGATGTTGCTTTCTTCTTTTCTTTTTGCCTGGGATGCTGATTCCACTTAGAACCTTAGGAAGGTCATCTACCAAGACTACAGGGCTCTAAGAACCAGCTTTCCTGGGAGGGAAAGTGACACTAGTCCTGTAAACACCATGTGTAGTTTGCAAGGCTTTAGGAAGGCACTACTTCACACTCTCTTTGCCCAGAAGAGATTCACAGGAAGGAGGTTCTTTTGAATACAAAGAAGGACGCCATTTGTCATAAGATTAACACGATAAGGGCAGCGCCCATGGCTCAAAGGGTTGGGCACCAGCCCCATAAGCCAGAGGTGGTGGGTTCAAACCCAGCCCTGGCCAAAAAAAAAAAAAAAAGATTAACATGATAAAGTCCTCAGTTCCAAGGAGTAAGGCCCAGCACAGTCCTATCTATTGGGCTGGCCTGAGCTCAGTAACTGCCTGTTAAATTTTTTTTTTTTTCCTGTAGAGACAGAGTCTCACTTTCTTGCCCCTCGTTGGAGTGCTGTGGAATCACAAAGCTCACAGCAACCTCCAACTCTTGGGCTTAGGCAATTCTCTTGCCTCAGCCTCCCAAGTAGCTGGGACTACAGGCGCCCGCCACAATGCTCAGCTATTTTTCTGTTTTGTAGTTCGGGCGAGGCCAGGCTTGAACCTACCACCTTCGGTATATTGGGCCAGCGCCCTACTCGATGAGCCACAGGCGCTGCCCCCTGTTAAATATTTTTAATATGAGCATTGGTCAAACATTCCTCTATGGCCACATCATACCCAGTTATATGGTTTGGTAAATTGTTTTTTCTTTTTTGAGACAGAGCCTCAAGCTGTCACCCTGGATACAGTGCTGTGGCATCACAGCTCACAGCAACCTCCAATTCCTGGGCTCTGCCTCCCAAGTAGCTGGGACCACAGGCGCCTGCCACAGCGCCCGGCCATTTTTGGTTGCAGCCGTCATTGTTGTTTGGCGGCTGGATTCGAACCCGCCAGCTCAGGTGTACGTGGCTGGTGCCTTAGCCTGTTGAGCCACAGGCGCCAAGCCAAGGTTTGGTAAATTGTTTAATGGCCACAAGTTTGTCCCCTCCCACTGTGCGTGCCCTTGCAATGCAACTTTGCCATTCCTCCTATCCAGAAGTGAGCCTCTTCCTTCACTCCTTTGAATCTTTACTGGATTGGGGCCTAGTGTTGTGACCATCAGAATGTGATGGAAGTGATGTTTTATGATTTCTAGAGCCTAAGACATTGCAATTTCCACTTTGTCCTCTTTAGAATACTTTGCTGAGGCTCGGCGCCTGTGGCTCAAGCAGCTAAGGTGCCAGCCACGTACACCTGAGCTGGCGGGTTCGAATCCAGCCCCGGCCCGCCAAACAATAATGACGGCTGCAACCAAAAAATGGCTGGGCGTTGTGGCGGACGCCTGTAGTCCCAGCTACTTGGGAGGCAAAGGCAGGAGACTGGCTTGAGCCCAGGAGTTGGAGGTTACTGTGAGCTGTGATGCCACAGCACTCTATCCAGGGTGACAGCTTCAGGCTCTGTCTCAAAAAAAAAAGAGAACTTTGTTGAGATTGCCATGGAGGAAAGCCAGTGTAACTTAGCAGACGGTAAGAGTTCAAGTTGCGGGGAACCATGGTACTCCAACCTATAGCCATAACCACTGCCAGACATGTGAGTGAGGCCATCTTGAAATTCTAGACCTTCTGTGGAATGCAGCCACGGAGTGAGCCCGAGAGAAACCAGCAGAGGAACTGCCCAGCCAACCCACAGAACTGTGGGAAATAATAAATAACAACAAATCATTATTTTTTTGTTTGTTTTGTTTTTGAGACAGAGTTTCACTGTGTTGCCCTCAGTAGAGTGCTGTGGTGTTACAGCTCACAGCAACCTGAAACTCTTGGGCTGAAGTGATTCTCTTGCCTCAGCCTCCCAAGCAGCTAGGACTACAGGCACCCACCACAAAGCCTGGCTATTTTTTTGTTGCAGTTGTCATTGTTGTTTAGCTGGCCTGGGCTGGGTTTGAACCCCCCAGCTTTGGTGTATGTGGCTGACACCATAACCACTGTGTTATGGATGCTGAGTCAATAAATCATTATTTTAAGCTACTAAGTTTTGGGTCAGTTTGTTATACAACACAGGGAAACAAAACAATGGTTATACTTTAATATGTTTTCTCAAAACCTATTGTTTTGATTTTGTTTATTTCTGAATTTTTTTTTTTTTGGCAGTTTTTGGCTGGGGCTGGGTTTGAACCCACCACCTCTGGCATATGGGGCCGGTACCCTACTCCTTTGAGCCACAGGTGCCGCCCTATTTCTGAATTTTTGTTATCCTAAACAGTGTTAGGATGAACATCTCACTCATGTTTTCTCATGATAAATTTCCCTTTTTTTTTTTTTTTGAGACAGAGTTTCCCTCTGTCTCTTATGCTAGAGTGCCATGGCCTGAGCCTAGTTCACAGGAACCTCAAAATCCTGTGCTCAAGTGATTCTTCTGCCTTAGCCTCCTGAGTAGCTGGGACTACAGGCACCTGCCACCAAGCCTAGCTAATTTTTCTTTTCTTTCTTTCTTCTTCTTGTTCTTTTTTTTTTTGTAGAGACAGAGTCTCACTTTATCGCCCTCAGTAGAGTGCTGGGGCGTCACACAGCTCACAGCAACCTCTAGCTCCTGGGCTTAGGCGATTCTCTTGCCTCAGCCTCCTGAGTAACTGGGACTACAGGCGCCTGCCACAATGCCCAGCTATTTTTCTGTTTTTTGCAGTTTGGCCAAGGTTGGGTTTGAACCCGCCACCTTTGGTATATGGGGCCGGCGCGCTACTAGATGAGCCACAGGCGCGGCTTCTCCTCCTCCTCCTCCTCCTCCTCTTCTTTTTTTTTAGTAGAGCCTGGCTCTTCCTCTTGCTCAGGCTGGTCTTAAAATCGTGACCTCAAGCAATCCTCCAGCCTCCCAGAGTGCTAAGATTATAGGTATGAACCACTGCACCCAGCTCCTTGGGATAAATTTCTAATGTAGAATGACTCATGGGGCCAAAGGAAGTTCAAATTATTGTTTTAATATTTTTCTTTTCTCTTCATGCTTTCCTTTAAATATCAATGAATGTGGAAAGGATCCAAGTTTTGATCAGAAAGGAGAAGAGAAAGAAGAAAGAACGCTGGGAAAACTCCAAACTGGATGTCATTATCAATCGTGTACAAGAACATGGTTGGACAGTAAGCTCATTGAAGATGGAAACTGCACCTTATGCTTTGTATCCCCAGGCTTTAAATGCCTGGTAGCATATTGACCTGTGTGTCTTGGCCTAAGGTACGCATGAAGAGTGTCTGTGGTGGGGGCAAGGTAAAGCCATAGAATTGAGCATCTTTCTGGAGCACCAATCTTACTAGAATTTTTTTTTTGTTGCTGTTGGAGTTTATCCAGGGCTGGGTTCAAACCTGCCACCCTTGGTATATGGGGCCGGCACCCTACCCATTGAGCCACAGGTACCACCCGAGAACATATATATATATATTAGTATAATCTATATAATATATTAATATATATATTTAAATAGTGTAACTGTGTTGCTCTGGGTAAAGTGCCGCAGCATCATCATAGCGCATTGCAACCTCAAACTCTTGGGCTTAAGTGATCCTCCTGTCTCAGCCTCCCAAGTAGTTGGGACTACAGGTGCCCATCACAATGCCTGGTTAGTTTTTCTATTTTTAATAGAGACGGTGTCTGGTTCTTGCCAGGCTGCTTTTGAACTCAAGCTCAAGTGACCCATCTGCTTCAGCCTCCCAGAGTGCTGAGATTACAGGCCTGAGCCATGCATCCAGTTAGAAATATTTTTGGGGCTCGGTGCCTGTGGCTCAACGGGTTAAGGCGCCAGCCACATACACCTGAGATGGCAGGTTTGAATCCAGCCCGGGCCCGCCAAACAACAAGGACAGCTGCAACCAAAAAATGGCCAGGCGTTGTGGTGGATGCCTGTAGTCCCAGCAACTTGGGAGGCGGAGGCAGGAGACTCGCTTGAGCCCAGGAATTGGAGGTCGCTGTGAGCTGTGATGCCACAGCACTCTATCCAGGGTGACAGTTTGAGGCTCTGTCTCAAAAAAAAAAAAAGAAACCTTTTTGGAGGAAAAAACCAAACATTTAACTTGTTGACTGTTACAAGATTTTGTCATATGCATGAGTTTTAAACATTAAAGCTAAACTTCAGCTAGGCATGTTGACTCACACCTGTAAACCTAGCACTCTGGAAGGCTGAGTCTGGAGGATCCCTCAGGAGTTCAGATCAGCCTGAGCAATAGCATGACCCCTGTCTCTACTAAAAATAAAGAAACTGAGTGTTGTGGCAGGTGCCTGTAGTCCCTGCTACTCGGGAGGCTGAGGCAACAGGCTTGTTTGAGCCCAAGAGTTTGAGGTTGCTTTTTTTTTTTTTTGTAGAGACAGAGTCTCACTTTATGGCCCTGGGTAGAGTGCCGTGGCGTCACACAGCTCACAGCAACCTCCAACTCCTGGGGTTAGGTGATTCTCTTGCCTCAGCCTCCTGAGTAGCTGGGACTACAGGCGCCTGCCACAACGCCCAGCTATTTTTTTGTTGTAGTTTGGCCAGGGCCGGGTTTGAACCCGCTGTCCTTGATATGTGGGGCTGGCGCCTTACGGACGGAGCCACAGGCGGGGCCCAAGGTTGCTTTGAGCTATTACGATGCCTTGGCAACAGGATGAGACTCTGTTTCAATAATAATAATAATAACAAAACAAATAAATAAATATTTATTTGGTTCTCTGAGAAGATAAACAAAATTGATAGGCCTCTAGTTAGATTAACCAGGAATAGAAAAAAAGCAATCCAAATAAGCTCAATCAGAAATGAAGGAGATACGGGCAGTTCCTGTGGCTCAACAGAGTAGGGCGCCGGTCCCCTATGCCAAAGGTGGCGAGTTCAAACCCAGCCCTGGCCAAAAGAAAAAGGAATGAAGGGGCGGCTCCTGTGGCTAAGCGAGTAGGGCGCCGGCCCCATATACCGAAGGTGGCGGGTTCAAGCCCGGCCTTGCCCGAACTGCAAAACAAAAAAATAGCCGGGTGCTGTGGCGGGCGCCTGTAGTCCCAGCTACTAGGGAGGCTGAGGCAGGAGAATCACTTAAGCCCAAGAGCTGGAGGTTGCTGTGAGCAGTGTGACGCCACGGCACTCTACC
>CAUYON010050678.1:0-25104 GCA_963573935.1 Arctocebus calabarensis | reverse complement strand
TAGAAGGCACTTTAAATCGCAAACTTGGGCTAAGCAGAAGCTTTCCCAGGAAAGTGCTTGTGGCTGGGATCACTCCTTAAGTGGCTATTCACTTACCCAGTGTGCTGAAACTGGGCTCACCCAATGCCCCGAGGGCTAAGGCTACAAGGCGTCTCAGTCCCTGCCTTTAGGCTGCTCAGTCACTAGATTACTCGCTTCCGCCTGATGGTTGTTCTGCGACCCTGAGGACAGTGCTTGCTGGGGGCAGTTCTCCTATGATGGCTCCGCACAGCCCACAACCAAACACTGGTAGCCCCGTCTGGCTTGGTGGCTCAGTCTGGAGCCCCAAACAACACTCAAATACCTCCGCACTCTTGCCCCAGTTCTCTCAAGGCAGTTCAACTGAGTTTCAAGTCCAAAAGAAACCCAAACAGCTCACAGGTAAGGCCTTTCCAGTTTGCAATCTCAATGGTGCTGTAGTCACAGCTGCCAGCAGGATTAGACTGAACGAACACACGCAACCACTTGCCAGATCTCCACTGCTTTTGCCTTCCTCAGGGGGTCCAGAAGTCTCACGCTGTCTCCCTGTGTCTGCAAAGGAATGTTTCTGGGCAGAACTCGCCTGCCAGAGATGCCTGAAGTCTTCTCTCCCCAGTCTCACCGAGCCCAGTTGCAAGGAAGCTGTTACTCGGCCACCATCTTGGCTCCTCCCTCGCACGGTATCTTTTTAATGCTTGTCCCCTAGGACATAGCAGTCCAGGGTGGATAAACAAAGTCCATGGGCAGCCACAGCTTCTGTAAAGAACATAGGCTTTGACCTGGGCATCCAGCCAGTGAGCCCCCAACACCTACTGTGTCTTTCTTCACTGGGTTAGGTCCAGGGCAACCTATCTTTTACCTTGGCGAATATTACAGTTAGGATGTGCCACTTGGGGGCCATAATCCTCAGATGCTTCCTGTGGTTCCCATTAGGAAAATGACCTTGGTGTTGTCACTAGAAGCTGACACAGTTACGACAGTTTTTGTTGACTTCCTTCTGTTACTCTGAGCACTTCTCTCACTGCGTATGTGGTGAGATCTTTCCTCAGTGGTGAAGTATCACCCTGGCTCTTTTACGTTCCCAGAGCATGCTATAATATGATTTTCCCAAGTAGAGTCAGATAATATTTAATTGTTCCCACATTGTGTTACACCTAAAATTCTTTTTTCTCTCACAAGAAAAATCAGCATGTTTCATGGAAGAAACATAGACAGCTTGACTCTTTCTTGCCTCAGTATGAATTTTCCATCCCCCAGCTAGTTTGGGAAGACCTTTTCTGAGCATTATGGCAAATGTTTACCCCTCTTTGTCTGAGGGTGTCTGTGGGTTTTTCATGTGCATGATACTCTTAGAAACCATTTAGCTGTTGTGATAGGAGATCTTCATTAATAATTGATTTATCCAGCAAGCTGTAACTCTTGAGGGCATGCCATCTACTACTATTTTATACTTTTATATCATCTAGCATGATGCAAAATGGAATTATTTTTATTCAATACATTTACTGAGACTCATTCTGTGCTAGGATTTATATACATGAAGCATATGAACTAGTTCAGAAAAAAACAATAAATAAACAGTAAATTTATAATGGTAAATTAGGGTAAGTACTATACAAGAAAAGAAACAGAATCTATGGGAAGGTCAATAGCAGGGACTATTCTGAACATCTAGGAAGAGCTCTTAAGGAAGTTGAATATAAGTAAAAAGGTAGAAGAAGGGACCAGCCATACAGAAGAAGTGAAAGTCAGGGATTCTAAGGTAGAAGCCAATCTTTGTCATCTAGAAGATCTGAACCCCTAGGCTATACCTGTCAGATGTGAGAAAATTAGGTATTCCAAAAAATGCACCATCATCTTTAAATCCATGAAAAATGGTTGAACATATTACAGAAGTGCTCTTGGTGCATTTTTACTACATGAGATGGTTTTGTGCTAACCTAGAGTGGTGTCCTCGACTGTTATGTGAAAGTCAAGATTTTGCTGTCGTGTAGAGCAGCAGTCAGTTGTCAAGTGAGTGACTGTTAGCCCTTTGCAAGTTAGGTTCTTAAAAAAAAGCCAACTAGGCAGGATTTTCAATCTCCCAGATAAAAATTTTTATGAGCAATATGGGATCAGGAAGAAAGTTATACCAAGCAGAGAAAAGGGCACATTCTAACAGATTCTGTTAGAACATAGAATGTCAGGAATTAGAAAAGGGCACTATTCTGACAGATAATGTTTAGAACATAGAATGTCAGAAATTAAGAACATTTAGAATAGCTTAGAGAATGGGATGGGAAATGAAGCTGAAGAAGTGAAAAACAGACTGGGAAGAATTTTGTAGGCCATGTCAAGGAGATTGAACTTGTTCTCATGACAAGTTGAACTTGATCTCATGGACAAGTCAAACCCAATAGCAATTTCTGAATTGATACCCATTACAAAATAATATTGGTTTGGGGAGGGAAGACTCAGTAGAAAAAAGGTTACTGTAGTTATCCATAGAGATGTTGAGGACCCAGTTCAGTGACACTGAGAAGAGATATCAGAGATATTTCCAAAGGAGAAATGGCCATTTGGTGTGAAAGAGTGAAAGAAGACGGTGTATGAGTTAAGTGTTGGGGCCAGGGTGGATGACAATACTATGGATAGAGGCGGGAGAGTTGCCTCGCTGCCATTTGAATGAGCTGATTCTTTATTTGTGAACTTGCTGTGATGTGTGCATCTGCTTACATATATTTGCTTCTCTTGGTTGACTGGGAGCTCTCCAAGGACAAAAATGTCTTATTTATGACTGAATCCCCAGTCTGGCTAGCAAGGCACATTTAAGGAGTTTGGGAAATAGTAACTGCTATTCTTATTAGGTTTTCAGTAGTCGTGTTTTAGCGAGTACATAGATGCCACCCCACTGAGAGTGTGAACCATGAGTTCTGAAAGCTCTGGGGAGAGTGATAGGACACTGATTGAGAGGAATTCTCTTTAGGAGAATTTATTTCAAGGAGCAGGAAAGTGACAGCTCCTAAGGGAAGAAGAAATGTAATATGTGAGGGGATACAATAGCTGACCCAGTTAGGTTCCACTGCTCAAAGGCAGCCACAGGAAAGGTTTGAAAGCAAGAATAACACAGGAAATGAGTTCTGAAAATCCAGCCATCTCGCTTGAGTCATCCTTGGGCCTGAATAGAAAGTGAGCCTTTGCACAAAGGACACATAACTTTCTCAGATATTATAGACATTTCGGAATTAACCTCAGCTATACTTTCTTCCATTTATGTCCTTTTTTTGGTTAGACCCAATTCTCCTTATTTAAGGAATATCACTGAATGTAAAGAATTTAATATAACTTTAATGAAAATGTTACTTTGATCTGCCTTTTAAAAAATTTTTTCAATGGTTGAAAAATGTTTTTCCTAATGACCAACTTTCAATTATTTTGTTAGATTATTATTTGCATAAGTTTTTTTATAAAAACAGAGGTAATAAACACATAAACAAAGTTATTTGTTGAAAATTCAGCCCTTGTGTTGTATATTCCCTGAATTTTTTTTACTTATCGTACATGAAGCACAACATAAAAGCAATTAACAATTTTCGTTAAAGAATAACATTTTCCTAATAATCCAAAGACTGAGTGTGGCACTTTATATTTTTATTTTGTTTATTTTGTTTGTATTAATCAAATTTTATGAACTTGAGATTTAACAAGTAAAACATATTGCATGGTTTTCCTCCCCTGTGATAACTTTGTGTATCTGTCACGATCCTGACATCAGTTTCATTTCCTTTCTTCTTATCTGAGGAGGCTATTTGTTGATTTCTGGGTTGCCATCATGTTCAAATCTATCTAAGCATCTTCTGTAGTTCTACTGTTTTGCAAGCCCTGAGACAATAATTCATTAGATGTCTTAGAATTCTAAAATTAGAAGATGTCATTGAGTCAGCAATGACAAGAAACCTCTAAGAACTCAGCTTTAAGAGAAATGAGATTACCCTCTTAGATGCGATTGTTTTTGTTTTGTTTTGTTTTGTTTTTTTTGAGACAGAGCCTCACTTTGTTGCCCTTGGTAGAGTGTTGTGGCATCATAGCTCACAGCAACATCAACTCTTGGGCTCAAGTGATCGTCTTGCCTCAGCCTCCCAATTAGTTGGGACTGCAGGTGCCAGCCAAAAGTCCCAGGTCTTTTTAGCAATGAGATCTCACTCTTGCTTAGGCTGGTCTCGAACCTGTGCTAGGATTACAGGCATGAGGTGTGATTACAGTGCCTGGCTCTGAGTCAAATGTTTAAACGAACCTTGAACTCTTAGTAATAAGCATTCATTTTAGGGAGAAGGAATGTCCTATAAAGTAGTAGAGACTTTCTTGAGGTATCAATGTCTGTAAACAATATATATACTTATACTAATATATAGGAAAGAAAAATGATATATAGAAAAGGAAAATTGATGAGTAATCAATGTTTAGAAGAAAAAGTCTAGGAGGTGACTATTTAACACTATCTTTAGAAAAGAGTTCCTAGTCCATCTCTTCTCATTAAAGGATCATTCCCTTTAGTAAATAAAACTCTACCATACAGATAGATGCATAGAGGTGGGTGCTTTCAGGACCTGATGTCATAAAACCGTTAAATCATTCAATTCCCTTTGCTTTGAGTCCATATATAAGTAAACTTTGACCAACATACAACTTTCCCTATGGTTTTTCTATAAGAAGAAAATTTCAGGGCAGGCTGACAAGAATAGTTATGATAAATCAAGTTGATTTATATACTTTAATCTCTGAAAAATTCAGTCTGTGTGAAGCAGGTGCTCAAGTTCAGATCTCTGTGGCACTGATAAGAGGAAGTTTCTGGACTTGCAAAGTTAGAAGCCAGACCCTGAACTCTGTATAGAAAATTCACCAAAGTAGCCTTCCAGCCTACCTCCCTTAAAGACAGACCCACCTCATTCCCTGCTGCCCACAGAAACTCTGTGAACCTTCAGGAGGATGTGTCCTGCCTAAACTCCTGACCTTATTGTTGAAGAAATTGAAACCTAGAAAGGAATGTGTCTTGACTAAGGTCACATGCAAATTTGGCTTCCTGCCAGGTGTAAGTTTCTAACACTATACTACTTTGTGGCCTTTTATTGCACCATTATCTCTGGAGACCTAAGCAAACAATTCAACAAATCTTGTTCAAGTCATGGGAGAGACAAATCTACTGAACCATTTACCAGTCTAATCCCTACCTCTTCCTTTTGTTCCGGGGGGAGCTTAATATTTTAATTTTATTAGGTACAAACCTTTTGCTTAAATCTTTCCAATGTCAATGTGAGGAACCCTCAGAAAAATCCTTTATAAATATAGGTTGTCTTTAGTTGTTTTCCTGTATGTTTTGACTGGCAGTTATATTTATCCTTACTACAGATGATATAATGACTAAAATAGATTTCTTCAAAAGAATGTTGTCTCAACTATGAAGATATGAAACTGAAACATTTAAAAAATATTTACATCCATGACAAAATCATCTTGATGTCTCTTTCCAGCTCTCATGTAACAAAAATGATGTCAGTTGACTCTCGAACAACATAAGAGTTTGGGGCACTGACCCACACACACGATCAAAAATCTTAGTCTAACATTGCACTCCCACAAAACTTAGCTGTGTCTATGCTACTGTTGACTGCAAGCCTTATCAATAGCATAAACAGTTGTACCTCACTGGGCGAGGAGTTGAAAATGCAATTCAATGCATTCCTTTTCCTCCTTTCAGTAAGCTGGGAGCAAGAAAATTTTTACTCACGTCTCAAGATTTACCATTTGTAACTTCCAATTTCAGAGCATTCCTAATTTCTCCAAGTAGAGTTAGTTACCCCTCCTCTACCTACTTCTATTCTCGTAATGAATTTAACACATGGTATTGCTGATCTAAATACCTGTGTTGTTGCTTATGAAGATGGGAGCTCCTCTGAAAGATTCACTAACTATAGGTTGCTCATCTCTGCACCTCAGCGCCCATCACAGCATCTGACACTTAGCAATTTCTCAATGAAAGAAAAGAGAGAAGAAAGAAAGGAGGGAAGGAGAGGAGGAGAATGCATCTTCCACTGGGAGAGAGATGTATTTCCTCAACAGTGGATATTAGGATTGCATGAGAAGTGGAAGGTGCAAAAAATGAAGGCAGAACCAGTTATGTGACTCAAAAGAGTACTTTTGATTTTTAAGGCTATTTTGGAAGACTCTGAATGATTTTCTCTTCCTATTAGCTTAAGCAGAATATAATTATATATTATTGGAATTTTTCTTTGCATTCGACAGTGAATTTAAATAATACCCTTAGAATACTGGAGGCACTGGGGAGGATTTTTGCTTACATTATGCAGATGCTAATAAATAACCATATCCGTCCCCCAAAGTGACCTTGTGTCACAGCTGAAGGATAGTGGATTTCCGTAGTAACTGAGCTATTGCACTGGTTGAACAGATGGGAAAGAATCAAAGTGTATGCTTGAGAAGAGGTCTTTATGACATTCAGTGTCAGAGACAACAGTGGATGTTAATCCAGCAGAGCTAATTCTATAGTGGAAAGTGAAATATTATTTAATCAGCAGTGCTTCATGCATAATTCAATTAACTGCCTTCACTCATCAGTATTAACGAGAACAGGAGCCTGGATTAATGGGCAAGAGCCTCATAAAGGAGCTCCCAGCCTACCTAAGTGCTGCCAAAACTTAATAAAGTCCTGCCAATCAAATTCTGGTATCTGGACCCAATGCATCAGTGCACTGATATTACAAATTATCCCAAGCACTTCTCATTGTTTCCTAATTCCTTAATTATGCTGATGTCTGCACTAAAATGTTTAATTAGTGTATGGGGGAAAACCAAGTAAGATTGCTTGCCACTGACTTGACTATCAGTATTTAGCATCAAGTAAACAAAATCAAATTGTATTGCAAATAATTTTAAAAGGCAAGTTCAGCTTTTTCATTCTGTAAATCTTCAATAATTGAATAGGAGACAGCTAGGTGGGTTGAAACGGTCTAAAAGGTTGCTTTTATCTTGAGAGGATGCCGAAAATGAGGTGCTCATCTGCCCATTATCCTTTCATTCAGTCTCTCTGGACTTCAGGAACCTCGATTTTGACCTGTCCTCCTACAGAGGCAGATGCCGGAGATCAGGGCCACTTTCAGAGGTGCAGAGATTCTTATTACTCTGGATTTGTCAGGATGAAAAAGCATTAACTTGCATGTTCTGGCCAAGTTTCTATTTTAGGGAACTGGTAAAGAACTCTTAATGTATTTTAAGCTTATGTTTGAAATCAGTGAATGGAAAACAGTCCAGCCATTATAGCATTTACTTATTTACATGTTTTGTGTGCCAGCTATGAATCAGGGACTGGACTAAGCTAAAGATGTATAGAAAATGCACATGGTTCCAGATCTTTTTTAAAAAGCAAAAGCCTACCAGAGAAGATAGGTAAATGTGCCAAGAAAAATCATAATGCCAGTCGTGATGATGGTGGCATCAATGATGAGGAGGAGGATGGAGCTGCGTTTGTTTTAACTCTTTGTCAGCCACAGTATACACTTTAACTTATGACTGATATGCCTGTAAGAGAGATAATGTAACTCCATTTTTTTTTCTTTTTACAGAAAACAAATAGGAAACTTAAGGACACAGAAAGACAGTAGTTTCCTTTGAGTAGAGAGGAAGAGAATAGGACTGAGAGGTTCACAACTGTATGAAATGTTTATAGATCTTTAGAAACCAGAACTAAACAATATGACAAAATGTCAACGTACCTGAAATACAAAATTGCACACGAAGGTTATGGCCTCCCTGCATGAGTGGTGGATGCACGAGATTTTTACTTCTCTGTGTTTTTGGAAATGCTTTATAATAAAAACAAGAACAGCAGGAGGCAAGGTAAAGTGTAGACCTTGTACCTATACCAGAGCCCTGAATAACATGAGAAGAGAGGGGCTCATCCAAAGCTTTCCAAAGACTTTGGGCGCCTTCATCAACAAAAGGTGTTTACTGTGCACTTGTTTGCTTCTGACATTGTATTAGCTGCCCAAGGAGGAAAATAAAACTGGCCAAGACCCTGTCCTGGGGATGTTGACAATAGAGTTGGGAGGGGGTAAATATAGTAGTATGTGTACAATTACTATTCAGCAGGAAATACATCTGAAACGTAAGTGCATTTTGGAAGACGGATGTTTAGACATGTATGTGATTGGCCATTGGAAATTCTAGAATAGTGAATACACCAAATTGATTTCCTTAAAACTCCTGTACTTCAGGAGGAAAAAGATTTCAGAGAAACACTAACAGGATTTTATTTTTCAGGTTCCAGTTTCTGCATTGTACAGGGTGTCCACAAGGTTTATGCACAGTTTATAATTGCACATTATTTGGAATTGCACACAAACTTTATGGCCACTCTGTATTTTTTCATATCTCTTTTTTTTCTCAATGCTGCCAGAAACTACAGGAAGCAAGGAAAAATTCCATATTAGTATAGATGGCCTTTGAGGTTCATAGCGGTTATCTGGTTAAAGTTTACACAATTTAAAAGCAGTAAAGTTCAGAGAGTCTGAGTAAGACCCAGGGGGACACCATTTTTAAGTAGTGATGGTATATACATACCATAGTCATCTCTGCACCCTCTCATAAAAGAACAGGTGGTTCTCCCTATTTGAAGGATCTGCTTTGCTCGAGGCAGAGACTGGGGCTATCGATGCAGTAGGTTCGACTTGGCAGAACGTCCTAGAAACAGCAGCTCTGTGTTGACAGCTGACCTGAGCACCTACTCAACCACACAAAGGGCTTTCCTCCCCACAACTCCTAAGAACATATTAGTTACTTGAGGGCAGTCAAGTGCAAAACACAGTAAAAAATTCCAAAGGAAGAATTGGCCCCTTTCCAAAGGTAGGCATGTTAACTAAGAAAATATAAATGCTGTTGGACGGATTAGGTTAGACTCCAAGGCAAGAAAATTCAAAATGAGCATCACTAATAGATGTGCAAGGAAAGTTACTGTCACCTAGATAGGAACACAGTGGTTTAGAGTTAGCATTAGCCAAGTTTCTTGCTTTCTCCCATCCTACTGCTTTTTGGTTTTTTGGGGTTTTGTTTGTTTGTTTGTTTGTAGAGACAGAGTCTCACTTTATTTTCCTTGGTAGAGTGCCATGGCATCACACAGCTCACAGCAACCTCCAGCTCCTGGGCTTAGGCGATTCTCTTGTCTCAACCTCCCAAGTAGCTGAGGCACCCGCCACAACGCCCGGCTATTTTGTTGTTGTTGTTGCAATTTGGCTGGGGCTGGATTTGAACCCGCCACTCTCAGTAATGGGGCTGGCCCTCTACCGACTGAGCCACAGGTGCCACCCCCATCCTACTTCTTTAGTGGCCATCTCATAAGTTTGAAAACCTTCCACTTGTAGAATTCATCTATATTTTATCTAACTATTAGATTATCAGTTAGATAAAAATTCTTCCTAAAGGGCGGCGCCTGTGCTCAGTAAGTAGGGTGCCGGCCCCATATACCCAGGGTGGCGGATTTAAACCAGCCCCAGCCAAACTGCAACAAAAAATAGCCGGGCATTGTGGCCGATGCCTATAGTCCCAGCTACTCAGGAGGCTGAGGCAAGAGAATCGCCTAAGCCCAGTAGTTCAAGGTTGTGTGAGCTGTGTGATGCCACAGCACTCTACCGAGAGCGATAAAATGAGGCTCTGTCTCTAAAAAAAAAAAAAAATTCTTCCTAAAAAATTTAGGAAGAAACATATTTTTGACAAACATTAGATTTAGCTATCATAAAAAGTTACAAACATTCGCTTAGTATCAATGCAAAATAATAGACTTAGAACTGGCATCTAGAGGGGTGTTGACCATGGCCTTCCACACAATAATGTATCTACCACCATCTGTAAAACTGGAATTGTGCACAGTAGAAGCAATCATTGTACTACAGGCATTTGATCCTGGAAGGGAGGTTCACCCTCCACTCTTTTCAAAAACATTTATTCTATTATTGCATACGGGTGTTGTGGGGAAAAGATGTGTGAAGTATATGTCCTTGAAGGGCTGGATATGTCTCCAGGAGACAAGACAGGTGTATAAGTGAATAGAGGTTGGTTAAGACAGAGGGCTCTGGAAGCAGACAAGTTGGTATCAAATTCCAGCTCTGCCAATGGATATCTGGGTTATCATCAAGTTGCGTAATCTGTCAGTGCCTCTGTTTCTTTGTCTATAATGTGGTAAGATTTATAAAGCAATAGCACACAGTAACCAGTACATAACCAGCACTGTTTGGAGGAATGATGGAGGTGAAGAGTGAGCATAATGCCAGGACACAAGTTAGGGAACTGCTGTAGAATCTCTAGAAGATGGGTTTGAACGTACACAGTCTCACTACTCAAAGTGTGATCCGTGAACCAACAGCATTGCCATCATCTGGCCACTGGGTAGAAACAGTTTCTAATTTGATAGGTTCAGGGTGGAGCCTGAGAGTCTGCATTTCTTACAAGTTCCTTAGTGATACTGATACTGCTAATGTGTAGAATAGGTTATGAAGAGCAAAGCTCTACAACTCTACTATCCAGAACACATGCAATGGATATTAAATAAGATGCTCTGTACGCGCGAGGTACACACTGGACTGCAAAGATTTCATATAACCAATATGAAAAATACTAAAGAGCTATTTTTTGTGTTGGTTATGTGTTGAAATTATAATACTCTGAATATATTAAGTTAAATAAAATGTGCTATTAAAACTAATTTCACCTGTTTCTTTTAACTTCTCTAAAGGTGCCTACTAGGAAACTTTCAATTATATACGCAACTGCTATTGTATTTCCTAAGGAAACAGCATTGCCGTCAGATGGCAGATTTCCCTATAATATTGCAACTCCCGGAGTAGTTTATTTAGGAGCTGAAACTACTACAAAAGTAGAAATATATTTTTGAATAACAGTGAAAGACTCAATATTTTAAAATTTTTATTTCATGTCTTTTCTTTTTTTTTATTAAATCGTAGCTGCGTACATTAGTGCAATCAAGGGGTACAATGTGCTGGTTTCATATGCAATCTGAAATGTTTTCATCAAACTGTTTAACATACCCTTCACGGTATTTTCTTAGTTATTGTATGAAGACATTTGTATTTTGCATTTAGTAAATTTCGCCTGTATCCTTCTAAGATGCACCGTAGGTGTGGCCCCACCAATTACTCTCCCTCCACCCTATTTCATGTCTTAATACAACAATGTTGCATATTTATTGCAAAGCAATTTTGGAAGGTGGAAATAGAAAGAAAAAAGCCACACACAAAACTACTACATTGAAACAGCCAATGTTTAAATTTTGTTTTATGTGTAACCAACATTTTAATAGACTTTTAAATATACTTTGTTTAATCTCCTTATAAGAATTTTTCCTCACTGGCATTCTGAAAACCATCCTCTCTTGTTTTTCTGCTGTCCCACGTAACTGCTACATCTCATTTCCTTTCCTGATTTCTCTTCATCCCAACCACCTAGACTTGCATGTTTTTAAAAAGTTTTTCCAAGTTAGTGTTTAAGACCCAATTCGTAGTATCATCAACTAGACATTCAGGATTTCTTTTTTCTTTCTTTTTTACTTTTCTTGGTGGGGTTGCCGTAAAATTTGCAAAATACACTTACACGCAATTCCAAGTCCACTTTCAAATAAAACTATGCCACTTCATAGGACGTGCACATACCTGAAGTATTCCCACTTCCTCCCCTCCACCCCTTATGACATTACTATTTGTGTATACATAAATTATAATGATTGAATACATTGTAATTATGAGCAAACTATTATTCATTAGAGTACTTCAGAGTAAGGAAAATATTTTATTTTACTTTCACTTCTTCCATCTCTAATGCTCTTTGTTTCATTCTTTATGTAAATCTGAGTTTCTGACTTATTTTCCTTCTTGTAAAGAATTTATTTTGATATTTCTTGCAAGGCAGGTCTATTGATGACAAATTCCCTCAGTTTTTGTTTTCCTTTTGAATTTCCATTTTTATATGTTTGGGCTTATTTCTTCCTGCACTGGCTTGTTGAATAGCTCATTTATTTTTGTGTAAATATTCCTTTACTTTTTTTTTTCCATGGAATGAAGTGTCAGTTTTAATATTCAAATCTTCAATGTTTCTTCTCTTTTTTATGTTCTGCTTTTATCTGGCAAATAGAAGATTCTATAAACATTTGTTGAATGATTTTTAAATAAATCATTCTTCATGCTATCTAATTTTTGCTCTTTTTCTATCTGTTCTTGTATCATCTTAGGTTGCAAGTTATTAATTTAATTTTCTAAACTTTTCTCCAAGTAGAACTTAAACTATTTTTCTTTTTTTTGTTTGTTTGTTTTTGAGACAGAGCCTCAAGCTGTCACCCTGGATAGAATGCTGTGGCATCACAGCTCACAGCAACCTCCAATTCCTGGGCTCAAGCGAGTCTCTTGCCTGAGCCTCCCAAGTAGCTGGGACTATAGGCGCCCGCCACAACGCACGGCCATTTTTTGGTTGCAGCCATCATTGTTGTTTGGCAGGCCCAGGCTGGATTCGAACCCGCCAGCTCAGGTGTACATGGCTGGCGCTTTAGCCCGTTGAGCCACAGGCGCTGAGCCTCTTCACCTTTCTTGAGGTGAAGAAAATGTTCTGGAATTAGATAGTACTGAGAGTTGTACAATACTCTGAATAGACTGAGACACTGAATTGTACACTTTAAAATGGTTAAAATGGAAACGTTTATGTAAATTTTACCTTTTAGGTAAGCATCACAGCACGGTTACTAAGCAATCTTTGGAGGCAAACTGACTTGGTGCAAGTGTCCATTTAATTCCTAACTAGCAATGAGACCTCAGACAAATGATTCTAAGTCTCAGTTTCTTCATCTGTGAACTGGGAGTAAAAATTTAGCCCATCTCAGTTGTAGTAAAGACTCAATGATACACGTGAAGCACTTAGCACGGTACTGACAAGTGTTAACTTCTTGTTTAAACCACCTACAGTTGCCGTATTTCAAGGTCATTGCATGTCTTAATCTATTTGATTTAACATGAAACAGGGAGTAGTCTCAATCTACAGGTGGTGAACCATCAAGAGATTTATCCCCATATAAGTAACTTGTCCCCACATTGAAGGACATTCGATAAAATAACTGATTTGTGTTTTTTGAAAACTTCAATGTCATAAAAGACAAAGGCTCAAGAAACTGTTGCAGACTAAAGGAGACTAAATAGGACAATTAAATGCCATGCATTATCCTGAATTGAGTCTGAGGGATGGAAAATAGACTATAGATTAGACAGTAGTATTGAATCAGTGTTAGATTTCTGGATTTTGACAACTGCAGCATACGGGACTAGGACTAGAGGGAAGCAAAAAAAGTTCTTGTGGTGCACAATTGAAGAAAGACCACCGGATGGGCCACTGACTCTTAGGCCTCACTTGTCTCCTTCTGATTCTGGCATGAAATTGTAGTTATGTAGGAAAATGTCCTCTTTCCTAGAAAGTACACACTGAGGTAGTAAGGATAAAGGAAAAATTAAAAAATTAGCCAAGCATGGTGGTGTATGCCTGCAGTCCCAGGATGATTGCTTGAGTCCAGGAATTTGAGGTTACAGTGAGCTATGATCAGGCCACTGCACTCCTGCACTCCAGCCTGGGCAACAAGCAAGACCTTGTCTCTAAAAAAAAAAAAAAAACAAGGCATACTAACATATGCAATTAATTAATTAATTCACCAATAGTCCAGCAATAATAATAATATGTAGATAGAAACAACATTAAAGCATATGTTGCAAATTTTGGTTAACAACTGGAGAAGCTAGGTAAAGGGTATACAGAAATGTATACTATTTATACTGTTCTTGCAAGTCTTCTGTAAGTTTAATATTTTTTTACATTGTAAGTCACTTGTCCATGTGATGGAGTTTCACAAGCAGCAGAGTTGGAATCTGGAATTTGAACTCTGCACACGATATGTGTATCCCACAACTGAAACAGCAACTGCCTAAAGCCACAGCCTGGGCGGGCCCCCTGCCCAGGTGCCTTGGAGCAGTTCTTCTCCAACTTCAGCAGGGACACAAATCTCTTGGAGATCTCGTTAAAAGAGCATGCTGATTCAGCAGATCTGAAGTCAAGCTGGAGAGTCTACTTTTCTAAAAAGCTTCCAAGTGAGACTGATACTTCCTATCATCCTAGGACCCAAACCCATGGGGCCTAAAATTTAAAATGTATTGGGGAGGAGAATGTTAGGTGCCCCAACCATTCCTCCACCTCCCTTCCCAGAACAAAAGGCCTACCTGGCCCCACCCCAAGAATTCTGCTAGAAAGATGTAGCCCAGCAAAGCCTTCCAGCAACCTGTGGCATCTCCCTCCCCTTACACCCCAATCACTTTGTGCAGCCGCCATCTTTGCCCAGACGGGTCTCAGTCCCCTTTCGTTAAACTTGGCCTGAACCTATCCTGGTCTCGTCTCTGGGTACACCTGCAAACCCCTTTCAGGGAAAAAGGGAAAGGAACAGTAAATGATTTAGGAGACAGTTCACAGTTATGATTCTATTCATTTAAAATGTTTTTCAATGCTAAGTTGAGCCATCTTTTTTCAAACATCCTTTCATTCCATAAACATGCAGAGGGAGTCTACTGGGTGCCATACTTTAGAATTCAGAATTTGAACAGCGAAGAACACTAACTGAAACAGTTATAATTTACCCAGTCTTTCCCCTCCCCCAGGAAACTCCAAATCAGCTTTTAAATCTACACAGTTTTTAGTCCAACAAATGAACTTGGCACCCAACAGCTGCTCTTAATATCACAGGCGAGAGAGAACAGCGTAAGCAGGGAGTGCTAGAAATGACAGGTTCATCAAAAGCAAAAGTAACATTTAAAAAAAAGTTGCCATTTGTGCTGCAAGATCATTTTAGTGATAGAAGGATCTTCTAATGACTATCTTTTTAATTTTTAGCTTTCAAAAACACAAATCTTTTTCATATTTTAAAATTTTTTCTTGGGAGACAACCTTGAAGAAAATAATTAATGCTAGCGGGGTCCAAAGTCATAGCTACTGTTTGTTATTGTTTTAAAACTTCAGGAATAATCAAGTGACACCTTTTTGAGGTGGGAATTAGGCCCAGCAGACAGGTATTAAAGAGAAAAGGTGCTGTGAGCGCTCTTGCAGGTGCAGACCTCACATCTCCTCAGAGTAGAGCAGGTAGATGGTGCAGGACTCAGCTTCTCTTCCAAAAAGTGATGACCTACAGACCCCTCCCAACTCTTAAGGCGCCCAGAACAATTACCCCTCTGGCCATCGTCTGTCCCTTTTTCCCAGGGCTGCTGCCTCTCTGCTTTTGCTTCTTCCTCTTTCCTTTCCCTGGCTGACTTTCACTTCCCTGGCATTTCTGACAAGCTTCACCCAGCTGCCACCCTGGAACTGCCTGCCCACTTCCTTCCCTCTACGCTGCCATGCCTGCTACTCCTCAGAGGCACTGGGGCCACTGGCATCTCCTCTGGGGCTTGGGAACCCAGGTATCCGCATCTTTAATCAGGAAGGAAGTAAGAACATGACAGACCCCTTTTCAGGGAGATTGGTTCCCAAGTCCCCTCCTACTTGGTGCAACAATAGCACCCTTCCTCTTTAAGAAAGATGCCAGGGCTCAAAAGCCCCTGCGAGGCCTGCTGCCTTCTCCAGCACACAGAGCATTGAACTGCCAAGTTGGTCCAAACTTGCCTGAGGCTACATCGCTTAGTTAGAATGCAGGTCCTGACTCAGGTCCTAAGCACAGTCCACAAAGACTCCTTGGAAAATGTTCTTAGTTGGAGGGTTTGACACAAAGGCCGAGGAATGTGGTTTAGGCAGTCCTGCCCCCCAGCTGGCCCTCCACCCTCACAGCTTTCCCAGTGGAACATTGGAACTGGCTTCTTCTGCCACCACGGCTTTGTGCCACAGTGGCCAATCACAGGCCCAGCCCCAGGGTCTGCCTTTCCTTCCTCCTCCATCTTCACAAATCTTGCTCATCCATGAGACCCCGCTCTCCTACTGATGACCCCACCTCCACTGATCTTATCCAAACAACCGATGCTGTGCTGTCCCCAGTGTCGTCCTGCTTCCTTATGAGACAGTGGCACATAGGCTAAGATTATGGGTGAGTTTTGAAGTCAGTGGACAAGAATCCAAATTCTGGTTCTGTCTCAGAATGCTCCTAAGCAACTTCCTTAACCTGTATCAGCTTCAGTCACATTATCTGCAAAAAGTAGATATCTTAATGTTTGTTTAAATTCTTTTCCTGGCTAGGCACAGTTGGCTCCTCCCTATAATTCTAGCACTTTGAGAGGCCCAGGTGGGAGGCTCACTAGAGGCTAGGAGTTTAAGACCAGCCTAGGCTATGTAGCAAGATCTAGTCTCTACAAAAACTAGAAAAATTAGCCAGGTGTGGCTGTGTGTACCTGTAATATCAGTTACTCGAGAGGTTGAGGTGGGAGGATTGTTTGAGTCCAGGCACTGGAAGTTGCAATGAGCTATGATGGTGCCACTGCACTGGAGCCTGGGTGACAAGATAAGACCCTCTCTCTAAAAAAAAAAAAAAATAAATAAGAAAGAAATTAAAGAAAACTTTTATGAACTTCTACATGCTGATAGATTTGAAAATCTAGATTAAAAGGATACATAGCTGGAATAAAATACCTAAATGACACAAGGAAAAACAAATTTTGAATAGAATAATTAAATAATTTGAAATTATCTTCCACCCCATCAGATATAAACATATGTACACATTTACTTATATTAAAAAACAATGGGAGAATTTCGGTGCCCATAGCAAAGTGGTTACGGCACCAGCCACATACACCAAGACTGGCGGGTTCGTACACCTCCTGGGCCAGCTAAAACAACAATGATACCTGCAACAACAACAAAAATAGCTGGGTGTTGTGGTGGGTGCCTGTAGTCCCAAGTACTTGGGAGGCTGAGGCAAGAGAATCGCTTAAGCCTAAGAGTTGGAGGTTGCTGTGAGCTGTGACGCCACAGTACTCAACCCAGGCCAACAGCTTGTCTCAAAATAAATAAATAAATAAATAAATAAATAAATAAATAAATAAATAAATAAAATGGGAGAATAAACTAAAAAATTTTAAAGACTACTTAAGAGGAAAGAAATAAGGAGAGTGGAGCTAGAATTCTGTGAATATACCTTGTTTTGTAGATTTTACTTTATAACTGTGTGAATATTTTATATATTGATAAAACTGATCAATTAAAAAGCAATCCTTAGGGCGGTGCCTGTGGCTCAAAGGGGTAGGGCGCTGGCCCCATATGCCAGAGATGGCGAGTTCAAACCCAGCCCCAGCCAAAAACTGCAAAAAAAAAAAAAGCAATCCCTAAAAAGGGATTAAAACTTAAATTAAAAAATAATCCCCCCCCCAAAAAAGAAAAGTAAAATGAAACAAATGACCCTAACTCCATGTAGCGTTGGTAGGAAATAGAGAGGAGCTTATCCAAGCATCTTTAAAGTGAATAACTTGATTCTGCATCCCTAATGGGACATACCCTGAGGACAAAAGGACTACACACACACACACACACACACACACACACACACACACACAGGGCAAAAGGGCAAGAGCGTAACAGCTCAGCTTTCTCTTCCTCTTAAGAAACCAGCAGTCCCAGCAGCACCTGTAGCTTAGTAGTTAGGGCACTGGCCACATACACCCAGGCTGGTGGGTTCAAACCCAGCACAGGCCAGCTAAACAGCAATGACAACTGCAACAAAAAAATAGCTGGGCATTGTGGCGGGTGCCTGTAGTCCCAAGTACTTAGGAAACTGAGGGAAGAGAATCGCTTAAACCCAAGAGTTTGAGGTTGCTGTGAACTGTGACGCCATGGCACTCCACCCAGGGTGACATAGTAAGACTCTATCTCACAAAATAAAACCCACCAGTCCTATCAGGGAGCTCTGCCCTGATGTCAGATCTAATACAAATTACCTCCCAAAGGCCCAGCCTCCAAATACTATCAACATTAGATTTGGGGGGGTTAAGTTTTCAACACCTAAAAATTGGGGGACATGTTCAAACCATAACATATGGCAAAATGGAGTCTGTAGCTGTGATTAAGGCTCTTGAGGTAGGAAGATTATCTTGGTTTGTCCCGGTGGGCCAGATACAATCACAGTGCTCCTTCTAGTTTTTTGTTTTTTGTATTTTTAAGAGAGAGAGTCTCACTTTATTGCCCTCGGTAGAGTGCCATGGTTTCACACAGCTCACAGCAACCTCCAACTCCTGGGCTTCGGTGATTCTCTTGCCTCAGCCTCCCAAGTAGCTGGGACTACAGGCGCCCACCACAACACCCAGCTATTTTTTTGTTGTTGCAGTTTGGCTGGGGCTGGGTTTGAATCCGCCACCCTCAGTATATGGGGCCAGTGCCTTACCGACTGAGCCACAGGCACTGCCCACACAGTGCTCCTTCTAAAAGGAACACAGAAGGAGTCCCAGTCAGAGAAAGTGATGTGATTCTAGAAGCAGTGGTCAGACTAATGTACTTCAAAGATGGAGAAGGGGCCACGGGGCATATAGAGGAAGCCACTAGAAGTTGAAAAGGGGAACAAAATGGAATCACCCCTCAGAGCCTCCAGAAGAAACCAGCTCTGTCAAAACCTGACTTTAGCCAGTGAAACTGATTTTGGGCTTCTGACTTCCAAAACTATAAGATAATGAATTCATGTTGTTTCAAGCCAGTCTGCTGTAATTTGTTATAGTATCAATAGGACACTAATATACTGGGAATACTTGGTGACTATTCAAATTACCATCCTTCTCCCCTATAAATTATTATTATTTCTATTTTTTGAGATACAATCTTACTCTGCTACTCTGGGTAGTGTGCCATGGTGTCATAACAACCTCAAACTCCTGGACTTGAGCAATCCTCCTGCCTCAGCCTCCCAAGAGGCTGCCAACTGTAAGCACCTGCCCCAGTGCCCGGCTAGTTTTTCCATTTTTAGTAGAGACAGGGTCTTGCTCTTACTCAGGCTGGTCTCAACCTCCTGAGCTGAAGCAATCCACCCACTTCAGCCTCCCAGAGTGCAGGATTACAGGCAAGAGCCACTGCTCCTGCCTTTTTCTATAAATTCTCATTCCATAAGTTTGAGTTGGGAACCCAAGAATCTGCTTTTTAGCATCCAAGGGACATTTATCTTCAGGTAAATTTTGAGAGCTGTTGCTATATGGATTATAATAGCTCAACCAAATTTCTCAACACCACTTTTCTGGCAGCAGACTCCCATTTCCTTGGGCTACAGGTGTGGGAACATAAGCAAGGATTGGCCAGTCTTGGCACTCCATTGCCTTAGAGCTGGAAACTGGTCCATGGGTGGATCTAGGGCCCACATTGGCCAGTCACAATCCCTCTCTGGGACTTTATATATGGAAGCCACAAGGAAAAGTGCTTTATCGTTGTGCTGGGATTTGGTTTAAGACTCAACAGGGCCATCCCAGGATGGAGCATCAGCCGCCTGCTCTGACTGGATTTTGGAAGCTCATCTGCACCAGGAAAGAGGATAATAAGCAAGCAAGTGGAGTTGAAAGTTAGAACACTGAGGGAAGCCCTGATATCCTTTTTGACTCTGGATACAGTTACATCTGATGTTGCTACCATCCCTGTCCGTTGGACCTATGAGAATCAATGAATTCTGTAATATTTCAAGCTTCTGGATTCGTTTTCAGTCCCTTGAAAGGACTCCTAACTACTCTATTGAATGCTACTTGGGATGCCTGGGGAATGGATCCCACGCATTGTCTGCCTTTCTCTTTACCCATTTCTTTGTCCCACATTGACTGCTTCATGCCTGTCTATGCAGGTTTACACTAGTCTGATCAGAATTTATATACTAATTGCATGGAGCTTGCAGTCACTCTGTCTCTCCCACTCACACTAACCCCATCCGGTATAAACACTTTCTCCCTCAACACGTAGTTCCCAGCATCTGCTATTCAGGTGATTCTCCTCCCCCTTCTAGTTCCTGCTCTGTCCCATCTTCTCAGTAATGAGAAGTTCTGAAGTGGGCTCTCTTCAAATGGAAACCAACTGGGCAAATCTCCTGTGATTGCTTTTGTTCAAAGTACTATCCACAAAATGACCCTGCAGCTACGTTATATTGGGTTTTACAAGCATCTTTAGCTTGATCTGAGGAGCAAGGGAGTTGAGTGTTGACTAGAAGATTTCCCACCTATTATTCAAGGTACTTCATTGAGTAGTCTTTCCTATCTTTCAGTTCCAAAGTTTCTCATCTCTAGCAGATGCAGCTAAACACTGTCATCTGTGACATTCGTCTAGTAGAGATCCCCATCGCCAGGGGGATGGGTCTTTAATCCTTACAAATTGGGTTGACCATAGAAGACCTGGACTCTGCTGAAGGCTTACAACAGACCACCACTGGCAAGTTGAGTTGGGCTGTAAATATTGGCAGAAGAAAATGGGAATGCATAACACATCTCTCTACCAGTAATGTACTGGGCCAGCAGTCAGGAACCTGAGTGTGATCTTGACTCTGCCATTTACTATCTGCCATTTAGTAAACTTAGGTAAGTCAGCTAGTACCTCTTGGTTCAATTTCTGCATCTGTAAAGTAGAATTCATGATATTCCTATGCCTGCTTACTTCATGGATTGTAAGAATTGAACAAAGTATATACATGTAAAGTATTATGTACTATACAAATGTAATTATAATTGGGATAATTATGATTCCCTAGTCCTTGACATCTTTATTTAAACCTGGGACTGTTGGATTGTTACTATCTACTTACCAAGACTGACAAAAGTGAATTGCTTCTCATAAACCAGTTTATTTAATACCCATATGTTATGGGTTAGGAATTATGCAAGCCCATGTGTAGTATAGTATCAAATTCAGAACATCACTTAGAATACTACTATATGCAAATGGTTGAGGATTCAAAGTAAGAAGGCACATAATAATGTAAATAGATGCTATAAATTTTTGCAAAACATGCTTAAAAATGGTTTTCAGCAGATGCTTCCAAACTCTCTCTGGATTACAGCTTTCAAATAAAACAAAAACCCAAAGGATTTGGACCAGAGATCTTTAAAACCTCCTCCACCCCCATAACTGTCTTTATTTAGTACTAAATTTAAAGCAGATGGAGAAATCAGCAAGTGAGACAATGCCTACATCTGCTAATAAATTAATACTGCTGAGCCAAGCAAGCAGAAAAATCTTCAGTGGTCTGTACATGTTAGTAGAGCTATAAATAATGCAAAGGCTCAGCTTTGGAAGAATTTATAATTTATGTGATTTAAACATAATATTATTTGCTAACTTTTATTGAGGACTTACTATGTGCTGGGCACGATTCTAAGTGCTTGTACTCAAACTGACTCATGTACTCTTCCCAACAACCCTGTAAAATAGGTACCTTTATATTATGCAATTTGTAGAGGTGGATAGTAAGTCTCACAGAGATTGAGTGATGTTGTCCAAGAAGACATGGCTAGTCACAGAGTTGAGACTTCAAAGCCCACACTCCTAACCATCGTGGTAAACTGCTGCTCTAGAAAGACAGAGGTAGGAACAGAATGTCCTATGACTTCACTTTATACTTAATATATACTCTTTATTATTTTAGATATACAACCCACCTTGGTTAGAATGTTCTACAGGTCTACATTATGGCACTGAGAGTGAGCCTTACACATAGTAGGTGCCCAGTTCATATGCTGATTTGATCATGGACAATATTATTTTGGACAGTTAGTTTCCTTTGAACATAATCATCATGAGAACTTAAGGAAGATGATCAGTGACATAAGAGATGTATTAGGCCTCTGAATACCAGTGAGTCAGTCCCATAGGTATCGCATGTGTTCATACTGTATTGTAACTGCCATTTTCCCTCCTGGTCTCTTCCTGGAAGCTGGAAGCTTCTCCAAGGCAGAGATAGTGTCCAGGTCATCACTGCATCCTCAGTGACCAGCCCAGCACCTGGTGCATCATATGGTGAGGAGTTTTAATTGGGAATGATAGGAACTCACCTGGCATTTGTTAAAGCAAAAAGGGAAATGTTGGAAGGACGCTGGGGAGGATGCATGGGTTGGAGAACAAGCAAGAGCAAGAACTCAGGAAACAGGATCTCTGGACACTGAACCCAGGCTCCATGCCACTGGAACTCCTTTCCTTCCATTCATTTCTTTCTCTGTCTGGGAAAAACACATTCCCCAAAGCCCTTAATTCACCGCTTTAGTGATATGACACAACATGTCAGGGGATACTTTGTCTCCCCACTGCAGTGAGCACGATCTTGAGGAAGTCATGGATTGGTCAAATTTGGGTCATGAGTTTATCTCTGCCCACATCTCTGCACAGTCATCCTGGAGCTCTCTAATTGACCATGCCCAGGACTTATCCCTGGGTCCTAGGAATCATCTACCAAGCAGAAGTGGAGTGTGAGATTAGGGAAAGGATGGTGTGGAACCACACCAGGTAGCCAAAAATAATAGTCACCAGAGACCCAGTAGGTCCTTAATAATAATAATGATGATTAAAGAGCTGGTGCAGTGGTTCACACCTGTAATCTTCTTAGCAGTCTGGGAGGCTGAGGCAGGAGGATCCATTGAGCTCAGGAGTTCAAGACTAAACTGAGTAAGAGTGATGCCCCATCTCTACTAAAAATAATAGCTGGGCATTGTATTGGGCACCTGCAGTTCCAGCTTCTTGGGAGACTGAGGCAGGAGGATTGTTTGAACCCAGCAGTCTGAGATTGCTGTGAACTATGATACCACAGTACTTTACCTGGGGCAACAGAGTGAAACTCTGTCTCCCCCCCAAAAAAAAATGATAATTGAGAATATGAGCTCGGGATGTGCAATGGATAAGTTCCTTCGAAAACTGATTCCATATTGGAAAATAAGGTTTCCCTGTCCATCAACTTATATTGATTCACTCAACCAATAGTTTGACTGTCTATTAAAGGCCAGACCTTGTTCTTGGTGCTGAGTATACTTATCAGAAACAAGACGGAGTCTGTTCTCCTGAACTTCCCATTCTAAAGGAGGGAGACTGATAATCCATTAAACAAATGTACAAATACATAATATGTCAGCTGGTGGTAAGAATTAGGGAGGCGATTGAAAGTGAGTAAAGAGAATAGGAAGTGCAGGAGAGGGGTGCCACTTTTTATAGAGAGGACAGGCCAGGCTGTACTGATGAGGTGACATTTGAGCAGAGACCCATGGAGATGAAAGGTGAGCTCTGTGGATCGCTAGGGAATGGAATGTTTCAGCAAAGGAAGGAGCAAGTGGAAAAGCCATAAGGTGGGTCGCCCACTTGATGCAAACAAGAGGCAGGAGGCAGAGGGATTAGCGAAGTCTTAGGCAGGGAGTTATGAGCTCACTGGGGTTGCTAGGGTATGGAGTTACGAAGAGTTCTAAATGGGGTGGAGGTGCCAGGCTGCAATCTGGAAGTATTTCTATGTAAGTATGTCTGATAAATTGCCTTAAGAGATATCAGAAGAAAGGGATGTGAATTTCCAAAATTCCAGTAAATGGTTATGATTTATTTTCTCATTCTAAATTAATGTTCAATTCTGTACCAAATTTTATATTCATAATTTGTACTCTTTTTCTTTTGGGTTTTTTCTTTGTTTGTTTTGTTTTTAGAGACAGAGTCTCACTTTGTCACCCTTGGTAGAGTGCCATGGCTTCATGGCTCACAGCAACCTCCAGCTCCTGGGCTTAGGCAATTCTCTTGTCTCAGCCTCCCAAGTAACTGGGACTACAGGCGCCCACCACAACGCCTGGCTATTTTTTTGTTACAGTTTGGCCAGGGCCAGGTTTGAACCTGCCACCCTTGGTATATGGGGTCAGCGCCCTACTCACTGAGCCACAGGCACCACCTTGTACTCTTTTTCTTAGCAAGGATCCACATCCATCTCACCATCCCCACCTTTCTCCATGGTATAAGCTTCAGATTTGGCAAAATCTAGATTTGACCCTGAACCTGAGAGATTGAGAAGTAGGCTAGTCACCCAGGAACTAGGAGAGCTTGGTCTTGTGTGCTACACAACTAGCACTTAAAACAACACCCATTTATTATCTAACCATTCTGTAGACCGAAAGTCAGGGAGGAAGGTTAAGGGAATGGGGAGGATTGACTGAGTTTTCTGCTTAGAGTCTCACAAGTCCAAAATTAAGGTATTAGATGGGCTGGGCTCTTATCTCGTTGGCAGAAAGAAGTTCCTAGCAGCCGTAGGCCTAAAGTCCCTGTTTGCTAGATGGTTGTTGGCTGACACCACTCTCTCTTAGGTCCTTGAATGTGCGCTCCTCAATCTTCAAAGTTAGCAGTAAATGGTCAAATTTTTCTCATGCTTCAAATCTGACTTACCCTTCTACCACCAGCTAGAGAAAATTCTCTGCTATTAAAGGGCTCCCCTCATTGAGAAAGGCCCATCTGGATATTTAAGGTCAACTAACTTGGGACTTTAATTACATCTGCAAAATCCATTCCCAGGAATGCCTAGATTAGAGCTTGGTTGAATAACCAGGAGATAAGAATCTCTAGAATTTTTCATCAAAAATGTTCTTAAGGCTGGGTGCAGTAGCTCACACCTGTAATCCTAGCACTCTGGGAGACCAAGGCAGGTGGATTCCCTGAGCTCATGAGTTCGAGACCAGCCTGAGCCAGAGCAAGACCTTGTCTCTAAAAATAGCTGGGCGCCTATAGTCCCAGCTACTTGGAAATCTAAGACAAGAGAATCACTTGACACTAAGAGTTTGAGGTTGCTGGGTGGCTCCTGTGGCTCAGCGAGTAGGGCGCCGGCCCCATATACCGAAGGTGGCGGGTTCAAGCCCGGCCTCGGCCGAACTGCAAAACAAAAAAATAGCCGGGCGCAGTGGCGGGCGCCTGTAGTCCCAGCTACTCGGGAGACTGAGGCAAGAGAATCACTTAAGCCCAAGAGCTGGAGGTTGCTGTGAGTAGTGTGACGCCACAGCACTCTACACAGGGCGATAAAGTGAGACTCTGTCTCTACAAAAAAAAAAAAAAGAGTTTGAGGTTGCTGTGAGCTGT
>CAUYON010050675.1:0-45617 GCA_963573935.1 Arctocebus calabarensis | reverse complement strand
GTCCACCAATTTCTGTCTGTTGGCAGGGGGGAGGTGAGGCCTGACAACCTGGGTACTTGATAGGGGCTGGGGCGATTCACTCAGTTCCAGCCCTGTCCCTGATTGATGTTGCTGATAGAACAGAACAAGTTTGCAGAATTTCTTGCCCTGTGGAAGAGACACTAGGCTGCTAATAGTCCTGACTCAGTCTGTGAGTTTTAGCCCTTTGCCTCAGCTGTCATCCCCTGAGGGCCAGGTGTGGCTGAAATTTAGCAAAGCTTTCTCAGTACGTATAGTCTAATCCCTGTGCTCTGCCCCAGCCAGTCCCAGTACCACCTTAGGCATATCCTTCACTCCCAAGTCTTGCGTTTCTGCCAATGGCTGCCACCAGAGAAGTTGGCTTCCCCTAGCCTCCCAGAGAGAGTGGGAATGTCTCCTCAAAACATCTCCAGGGGTGCGAGGCCCACAGCCATCACTCCCACTGACGCTCGGTGCCTCAGGGGACCACCTCTCCAATTCAACCTCCTCTCGGCTCACTTTCCTCTCACCACTCCCGAGCTGGAAAAATAGCACAGATCAGCAACAGCCTGCACCCTGTCCACACCCCTCGAGAAAATGTCCAAGAATCTGGACTCTGTGGGGGACAGACCTCCAGACCTCAGGGTGAGAGTGGAGGGGAGTGCCGGGAGTTCAAACTTGCAAGTCAAGAATATATACAGTTTTATGCCTGGCAGGAGAGTGCCATGGCACCCTAGTAGGGGAAGTAGATACAGTTTTTAGAAGGTCTCTCCCATGGGGTGGACTGGGAGCACATTTGAACTTGGCTTTCTTGTTTGTATGGAGTATGCTGTGAGGTGATCTCATAGGGGGAGCGGACTCCTGTCCACTTGGCGATGTGTTCTGTACCTTTTATTTGTCTCCTTTGGGTCACAGGTTGCTCCAGCAGGTTTGATGTGTGTTCTTCGACCTTCTCTTTTGGCTCAGTTCCAAACTGTTGGCCTTGCTAAATTTCTGTCTTTTAACTCTGCTTCTGGATGGGAGCGTCTGTGGAAAGCTGGCTACAGATCACCATTTTGGCTCCTCCAACAATTTCTTTTTTAAATTTCAGATTAATATGAGAGTACAGATGATTAGGCACTTTGTTCACATTTGTTAGGTAAAGTCCAAGTTGTAGTCAAACCCAGAGGGTGTGCCATATACCCTTATACTGTGCTCACAATTCCCTCCCTTCTTCTTCCACCATTTAATTGTGTTCTCTCATGTGGGCATGCAGTTAATTGTTCATCTACTGGTTCCAAATTAGTCTAAAGTCCATGGAATATTTTCTTTTCCAGTCTTGTGATACTTTATTAAGGATAATGTTCTTCAACTCTCTCCAGGTAAGTATAAAAGATATAAAGTCTCTATCTTTTCTTATGACTGAATAATATTTGATGGTATACATATACCACAGTTTATTAATCCATTCGTGGGTAGATGGGCACTTGGGTTGGTTCCACATTTTGGCAATTGTGAATTGAGCTGTGATAAACATTCTAGTGCAAATGTCTTTATGATAAAATCATTTTTCTTTTCTCGGTAGATACCTAGTAATGAGATTGTGGGATAAAATGGAAGGTCTACTTTTAGCTCTTTGAGAATTCTCCATACTTCTTTCCATAGAGACTGTATTAATTTGCTATTTCCACCATCAGTGTAAAAGTGTTCCTTTCTCTCCACATTCACACCAGCATCTGCATCTGCATCTTTGAAACTTTGTGATGTGGCCCATTCCCACTGAGTTTAGGTGATATCTCAAGGAGATTTTGATTCACATTTCTCTGATGATTTGGAATGCTGAGAATTTTTCATGTATTTGTTGGCCATTTACCTATCCTCTTTGGAGAAGGTCCTGTTCTTATTTCTTGCCCACTGATAAATAGCATTGTTTCCTCTTTTCTTGCTGATTAGTTTGTGTTCTGTGTACAATCTAGTTATCAGCCTTTTGTTAGATTCATCATAGCACGCAAATACCTTATCCAAACCTGAAGGTTGTCTGTTTGCTTTAGTTATTGTGCCCTTAGCTGTTCAGAAGCTTTTGAAGTTGATCATGTCCCATTTATTTATTTTTGGTGTAGCTCCAATTGCCAATGGAGTCTTCTTCACAAAATATTTTTGCAGGCCAATAAGGTCAAGAGTTTTTCTGGAAACTTCTAGAGTTTTTATCATTTCTTGTTCTAAGTTTAGATCTTTTATCCACTATGAGTCAATTTTTAACAGTGAGAGATGTGGGTCCAGTTTTGGTTTTCTACATGTGGCTAACCAGTTCACCCAGAATCATTTATTAAATAGGTATTCTTTTCCCTATTGTTTACTTTTGTTTGGTTTATTGAAGATGGCTATACACAGCTGGTTTCATCTCTAATTTGTCTATTCTATTCCACATATCTATGTCTCTATTTTTGTACCAGTATCGTGCTGTTTTGATCACTATAGCCTTATAGAGTAACCTGGTAATGTGATGCCTTCAGAATGATTTTTATTTCTTAGAATTGCTTTCACTATTTGGATTTTTTTTCTCATTCTATATGAAATGAAATACTATTCTTTCCAGTTCTTCAAAATATGATCTCAATGCTTTTATGGGGATTGCCTTAAATCTGCAGATAGCTTTGAGCAGTGTGGACATTTTTACAATGTAGCTTCTTCCTAGCCATGAGCATCATCTTCCTAGCCATGAGCATCATCTTCCATTTGTTAATGTGGAAGATTTTCTGCTTCTTCTTTTAAGGGTTTCATAATTTTCTTTGTAGAAGTCATTCATGTCCTTTGTTAGGTATATTCCCAGGTATTTCATTTTCTTGGAATATGCTTTGAACCTTGTTGTGTCTTTGATTTTATTCTCACCTTGACTATTATTGGCATGTATGAAGGCTTCTGATTTGCAGACATTGATTTTTTATGTCCTGACACATTACTGCATTTCTTGATTGCTTCTGGGAGCCCCTGGTTGAATCCCTGGGATTTTCTAAGTATCCTATTATATCATCAGCATACAGCAAGAGCTTGATCTCTCTGTTCCCATTTAATACCCTTGATAACCTTCTCCTGCCTGATTGCATTAGCTAAGACTTCCTGCACTCTGTTGAATGATAGGGGTGATTGTGGGCATCTTGTTTGTTTCCAGTTCTAAGTCAAAATGCTTTCATAGCGGAGTGGACCAAGATGGCAGAGTAGCAGTATTTCTTTGCCAGCCTCTCCTATCACAGCAGGGGGAAAAAGAGAACCTAATTATATCACATGTGGGGGACCTTCCTGGAGTCATGCTCCAGGAGAGATGTTGCTATGGAGGACTGATTTACTAGGTATGTACCGGGGAGCCAATGAGGACCAGCAGGCCCTCCCACAAACATCTGGGGAGGGAGAAGAAGCCTTTAAACAGTGTTCACATTTTGGGAGAAGTTGCACATTGTGCATAAGCCCAGAAGAGGAGGTGGATTTGAACAGGGTACAGCACCCAGGTTTGGATAGCAGGCGGAATGGATTTACCATTGCCTTGGTTTGCTGTCAGGTGGCCATACTTGGATGGTCCTGACTGCCACTGTGTGAAGGACCTGTGTGTAGATCTGTGTGTAGGGGTCTAAAGCACAGCTGACTCTGTCCTGCCTTCTGAGATTCAACTTTCACTCATGGGGCAAACTGAGTGCCTTTTGCACCCCTGGGGAATTGTTGTCAGTAGCACTGTGAGACTTGCCTACCCGGAGTCATGCTCCAGGAGAGATGGAGAGTATTCTGGAGAGCTTTAAGACCCCAACATGGTGGGGATGAATGCTAAGGAAGCAATCAGAAACTTACTGAGAGCAACTAAGTCAGTAAGGCAAGACTTGTCTTCCTCAGAAAACTAGAGAGTGATTTGTGTTCTCTGTCTCCTAAAACTGCATTGCCACCTGGCGTCCTTGCTATATATATATTCCTATTATAAATGCTCCCTTCTGCAAGATATATATTATATATATGTATATATGCATATGTATATTTTAAGTATGATTTTCTTTTTCTTCTTTACTTTGTTGCTGAGGTATGCATATTTATGGCTATTTGAGCTTTGTTTTGTTTTGTTTTCACTAAATAGGTTACTTCTGTTCTTAATTTCCATTTTTCGTTTCATCAAGTACAAGAGCTCCTGTATTTTTGGTTACAGTATTTCAGCTGCATTTATTCTCTCTCTTTATTTCACTGCTTTCCTTCTTTCTTTTTTTGATAGAGACTTTTTTCCTTTCACACATAAATCATTCATACAATAGCTAGGCTGTCCCCCATTTTTTTGTTGCTATTTTTCTTATTTCATTTATCCTCCTCCTTATCTCTCCTTCATTTCAAACAATTTATTTTAATTTTCTTCATTCATTATTATTTATTTATCTATTATTATTATTTCTCTCTTTTTTCTGAGTGTGGGGATTGGCACAGCATTGGTCTGTCTGCGAGGTCATGCCAATGTTCAGGCTCAAGGAGGCCAAGAGATCATGGTCTAGTGAGTCCTACCTTGGCCTTGGGAAAATATTATGGGTAAGTCCGCACTGCTTAATGTTCCTTTTTCTGTTTTATTTATTTTCCCTTACTTGTTTTTTGTTTTTTTTTTAATTTTATCTTTCCTTTTCTATATTTGACAGAGATAGGGTCCAGCTTTGCTCAGCCTGATAAGGAACTCCTGATTTTGAATAATCTACCCAGTCCAGCCCCCCAAAATCTTTGAGCTATAGGCATGGCCTGAGCATCATGGAAAATACCTTTTCTCTTGTCACTCTCATTCTTGCTTCCTAACAACAGATGTCACAGAAGTACAAGAAATTATCTCTGAATACTTTAAGAAACTCTACGCCCAGAAATTTGACAATGGGGATATAATGGATCAAGAGGTGGAATCACACCCTCTCACTAGACTTAACCAGGAAGAAATAGATTTCAGGAACAGACCAATTACTAGCACTGAGATCAAAGAAACAATAAAAAAATCTTCCAACAAAGCAATGATCTGTTCCAGATGGCTTCACACCAGAATTCTATCAAACTTTCAAAGAAGACCTTACACCCGTATTGGAAACATTAGTCCAAAAAATTCAGAAGAAAGGAATCTTTCCTAACATGTTTTATAAAGCAAACATCACCCTGATACCAAAACCAGGAAAAGACCAAAATAAAAAGGAGAATTACCAACCAATGTCACTAATGAATATAGATGCAGATATTCTCAATAATATCCTGGCCAAAGATTAGAACTATACGTTAAAAAAAGTATACATCACAATCAAGTAGATCTCATCCCAGGGATGCAAGGCTGCTTTGACATATGAAATCCATAAATGTAATTAATCATATCAGCAGAAGCATAAACAAAGACCATATGATCCTCTCAATAGATGCAGAAAAAGCATTGATAAGATTCAGCATCCTTTTCTAACAAGAACACTTCAGAATATATGCATAGGTGGCACATTTCTTAAACTGCTGCCTATGACAAACCCACAGCTAATATCATACTGAATGGAGTAAAAATGAAAGATTCTCCACTTAGAACTGGAACCAGACAGGGATGTCCTCTATCACCACTACTATTCACCAGAGTACTGGAAGTTCTAGCCAATGCAATCAGGGAGGAGGAAAAAATAAAGGGCATCCAGATAGGGGCAGAAGAGGTTAAACTCTGCTCTTTGCCAATGATATAATCTTATTCTCATGGAACCCCAAAATCAACCACAAAACTCCAGGAAATGATCAAAAATTACAGTAATGTCTTAGAATATAAAATCAATGTCCACAAATCAGTAGACAAGCTAAGTTGAGAAGAAAATCAAGGACACGATTCTTTCACAATAGCTTTACAAGAAATGAAATACCTGGGAATATACCAAACAAAGGATATGAAGGACCTCCACAAAGAGAACTATGAAACCCTAAGAAAAGAAATAGCAGAAGATATTAACAAATGGGAGAATATACCATGCTGGGAAGAATCAATCTTGTTAAAATGTCTATAATTTTCAAAGCAGTCTACATATTCAATGCAATCCCCACTAAAGTACCAACATTATACTTTTGAGATTTGGAAAAAACATTTCTTGGTTTCATATGGAACCAGGAAAAAATCCCATATAAACAAGGCAATTCTTGGTAATAAAAACAAAGCTGGGGGCATCAACCTACCAGACTTTAGACTATATTACATATCCATAGTGATTGAAACAGCATACTACTGGCAAAAACAGAGACAGGCATTTGGAATCCTTATGGGTCTCTCCCATGAGGTGTGAGATCCTGTGGTTTTCTGCTCATGGAGAACCTCCAATTAGGGAATAAGGTCACCTTTACCCTTCTATTAAATACCAGGTTTATCTGACTCTGGTCTGTTCTGTAACTGTCCTCTATTCTCTCCCTTCTTTCTCATCTTCATCCTCTCAGTTTGTCTCAGTGGAGTTGAAGAATGCCTTAATTTCTTCTCCCAATGATCTATCCCCTAATTTCAATTGCTCCAAGTTCACTTCAGTCCAATTTGCCTCCTTCAAAATGGGAACTTCTTATGAAAGTTTCTTCTAGTCAGCCATCTTGTTCTCTTGCTCCAAACAAAAGAAACAATTTTTTGCTATTCCAGCCAATTCAATCTCATAAAAAGCTTCCTGCATAAAGCCCATCTTAATGAATCTTCCTTAATTTCTTTAGACTTTTTATCATTTCTTAAGGCCTTACTTTTAGTACATTTTTAAAATTTTGAAATGATAAATTATTTAATGTTACAATGTAAGTTTACCACAAAGAATTGTTTTCAATGCAAAATTATTTTTTAAAACAAATTTTTGTTGTGGGTAATAGGTATAAACATATTATAGTATTTTATAAAATTTCAGAGGCCAAGAATGAACTTACATTTCCTCAGAAATTTGGTTTAATTTTTATCTTATTGAAAATGACCCTGACATTTAATATTGATTTTTTAGTTAAACATAAATTTAAGATTTTAAATTACATGAAAAGTATGTTTATGAATGTTTATTTCATTTATAAAGATCTAATTTATTTATTTTCAACAATTATACATAGAAGACTAGTGAACACTCTGTTATTAGCCAGAGCTAGTCAGTATGTCATATCTCTTTAAATATTTAACCAATTTTATAGCCTGCTAATATCACATGTTTACCTAAGTAACACCTTAAAGTTAAATGCATGTGTATTCTGTTGTTAACTCAGAGTACACAGCTATTATTTTTGTTAACAATGTCAAATTAATCTTATTTATTAAGGACTTGTATTAAAAAATCAGTTTGTTTTAGGCTAGATTTATAGCTCTATGACCTTCTAACATATTTCAGAGGCAAACATAAATTTGTCTGACCAGTAAAGCTAGGCAAAAATGTTTATTGACAAATTTCAAGACATTTCTAATTTAATTATGTTAATAATTTTAAAACCAATCACTTTATCAAAGATTTACTTAAGTTACATGTCATGTTAAATACATTTGGGTTAATTATGATATATGTTAAAATGAGCATCCATTTATTTAAACCATCAGAATACAATTTCTTAAGGGATTTCTACTTGATTACATGACAAGTTATTATGTAGAGAACATAAGTCATCGTAGATATCCATATCTAAATATGCATGAACACATCTAAACACATGTACATACACATAACTAAAGATCTTATAACTTTTCTTTTAGAATTTTAGTCATGAAGTTGTAAAAGATAAATTCACTAGCTGATGAAGAACAGTTGGACTAACATTATTTCTCTAACAAAGTAGGATAACTGTAAATTTCAGGATTTTCCTTCTTAAGTTTGCAATCATATAGGAGCTGGAAATCAAATTCTGGCTAAAATAGTTAAAGTCAGTTAGCAATATACCATTTATCCAATATACTGAATTGAATGAAGAATAGTTAACTTTGCAAAAGTGACTTTGTTATGTGGCAAAGTCTAAAAAGTCAGAGCTAGTCCAATAATACCTGTACAATGTTCTGCTAGACTAAATTCTCTGCCCTTGAAGATAAGAATGATGTCACTCCTTTTAGTATAGGGAGGGGGATTTTTACATGACAATTCTACAATTTTCTTTTTATTTTACCAATTTTTTTTTTTTTTTGAGACAGAGCCTCAAGCTGTCACCCTGGATAGAGTGCTGTGGGGTCACAGCTCACAGCAACCTCCAGTTCCTGGGATCAAGCGAGTCTTCTGCCTCCGCCTCCCAAGTAGCTGGGATTACAGGCACCCATCACAACGCCTGGCCATTTTTTGGTTGCAGCCGTCATCATTGTTGTTTGGTGGGCCTGGGCTGTATTTTACCAATATTTTTAAGACACAAAAATAAAGTCATGATTTTATAAAATGTGTCTGTTGGTGGCTGAACACAGTGGTTCTCACCTATAATTCAGCATCAGGGGCTACTTCAAGCACAAACTTAAAATAAAGTAGATATTTACCAGGGAGGACAATAATTTTCCTCCAAATGAGGGGGAAAATTCCATTATATGAAGTTAGAGGTCCATACTGCCCAGCTGAGATCAACAGGAGAATACCCTGCCCAACAGAAGATCACCCACTCAAGGAAGGGCTCCCAGCTGTTGTGAATGTGTAACGTAATAAAGCTAAACGTGCTGGGAGCTAACTTAAGACAGGAAGGAGAACTGCTCTAACTAGAGGTCATGTTGGCCTGTGCCCAACCAGAGAGTCTTCCTCTGAGACCAGATGCACAATGAAAGAGAAAGGGTACACGGCTATTGTGTCTCAAGCCAGGTGATAAGGACCCCTAACCTGGCTGAGAGCATAAGAGTTAGTTGGCATTAAGCTCACCCCACCCAGATCATCCAGGCGATGCTGCAGCACCCTCGAGCCTGCAGCTGGGCCAGCCTCAGCTGCACCTGGGAGGGAGGAGCTAGGGTTCAGGGGTGTGTCCATATAGCCCCAGGCCAGCAGAGTTGAGCACACTGCAGAGGCTGGTGCCTCTTCCTGCTGAGCATGGGGGTGTCCAGAGCCTTGACCTTGGCACTGCTGCTCAGTACAGGTAAGGCAGAGCCCCTGGGCCTTGGGCTCCTCACTGTTTCTTGGTTTAACCCTTAGACATTTTGTGGTTTGCTTGTTGCATAGAAACAAACGCCTTGGCTCATGGGCCATAAGGTCCTCTCCTCCACACAAAATGTCTCACTTGGCTCCTAGAGCCAGAGGAGGAAGGGACAAACAGGGCAATGTCCCTGTCGCTAGGCTGATACCATCCTGAATATTTTCCTGACATGTGTTCTTTGGGTCTCTTCCTGCCTCAAGTGACAGCTACTGAGATGCAGCTGGGCCCAGGCGGGGCCTCCCCCAGCACTAGCTGAGTGCATTAGACAGGGTGGAGGCTCCCCCAGTGGTGTGACCTGTGGCAGGGTCCAGGTAGGGGGTCCCTGCTTGGAATGCAGTGTGGCATCTGATGGGTAGCTGAGGCCCCTCGGGAAGCCAGTAGTAGGGTGGGATGGACTCCTCGCTGCCCCAGTGGATTGTCCACGTAGCTGCAGGAGCAACAACAAACCCAGCACCTGAACAGGGCCTGGAAGGCCTTGGAGTAGAGAAGGGCACTGTCCCCTCAGAGGGCTGTGTCCTGGGAATGGCATTAAATCTCGTAGTACTGGCCACCTCTGAGTTAGAATGCAGGTGGGGAGACAGGGCATGTGTGTCTCGGGGAGAGTGCCTTGTTTGTGTTCCCTCTGTCCCTCCTCTTCCTCTTCCCTGCCCTTCCTGAGCCCTCACTTTGTTCTCTCCTCACCTCTGCTCTCGAGCCCTGGCCAGGCCTTTCCAGCCTTGGGCGTTTGTCCTGGATTGCTCTTCTCTGCCACCGCACACCTCATCAGGGGCTGCCCCTTCCCGCCTGCCTCCTTGCCTCCAGGATTCCTGCAGGGCGCCAGGCACCACAGCAGCTTTGCCCATCCTGGTGAAATGTTGTCACCCAGCCTGTGATGCCTGTCTGCATTCTTAACCTTGGGAAAATTTATGCTTTTGCTGTGGAGTGCCACAGGGCTTTGCAGGTTCTTGGAGGGGATGCTAACGTGCCTCACATCCCCCTTCCTTTGTCCAGTTGAAACCAGAGAACAGAAAGGCAAGTGTCCTGGGCTTGTGGGTAGATGGTAGTAAATGCTGTGTGACACCATGTCACAAGACTCCTGTGAAACTCAAGGTAGAACAATGAGCCTAACAGCCCTGTTTTGGGGAGTCAATGAAGAAAAAATTGCTTGGAAGCTAACTTATGGTGTGTTAATTATTAAATATTCCCGAGATCCCCCTTTAGGTGAACCTTTATCTCACAGGCTGCACAGTTGTTTATGTAGTGACTGGCCAGGGGCAGCTTGTTCTCCCATCCTCAACTCCCGCACTTAAGAAATCAAGAAGAGAGGATACCATGGCAGATGCCGGCCCTGCCCAGAGATGTCACTCACTGTGTCAGGCACCTTACGGATTTAACCTTGAGGTCTGCTTTCTGGACACCAAGATTGACATCTGGCAGAGCAGACCTGAAAGAGACCTTGGCTGTGGGAAGCCACTTCCTTCCACTGCAGATGTCAGTGCATCATCCGTATATGTGCTCCCAGGTCCTGTCTGAGCATTGTTTACATAATCGATTGTATGGCATTCCAAAGGTTACTAATTCCCCTAGTGGTAAAAACCATCGAAGATGAGACATGAAGGAAATGTGACAATGCAGGGTGTTGGGCAGGTGTGCGGCAGGCCACCTGAGCTGGGTACTGTGTGTACCCATGAACATCATGATCAGCATGCCCATTTTACAGAGGAGGAAGTAAGGTTAGGGGACTGAACAAATGGCTAAAGTTGCTCTCTTCTAATGCCAGCTAGAGCCAGGGTCATCTGATCTAAATCTGTGGGGCTGCCCCTGTGTCATGTGCTGATGATGAGCCACAGTGCTGCGTCAACCTGGGATGCCACCTGACTATGCAGGTGCAAAGAGAAATAGAACCTCAGGACCAGCCCCCCAAACCCCTAACTCCTTATTAAAAGGTAAGGGCAAGCCTGGAGGCTGAGTCATGCAACACCCAATTCCAAATGCACAGCTGTTACCAACATCTGCATTAGCCAGATCCCCACAGAAGGGATCTGCCAGGAACACCCCCTCAGGTCTTTGCTACCGAACAACTTTTGGCTTTCCATGAACAAGGACAAGAAAATTGTAACTTCGGGTCTGCAGGCTAAGTCTAGCTCCTGAAACTGAAGTCTATTGTTCCCACACTGATAATGTTGATTACACTTTCTCCTTCCTGGTGCAGAACAGAGAGATGACAGGTTCCATGTTTATCCCCTCTACCCCAAAACATCTGAATAATTGATTGTTCCTCCTGTCCCTTCTTCCCTTCACACCTTTACCTTAGTGTATATAAAATGTCAATGCATCAAAACCACTCTGATATATCATCTAACTCCAGTAAGAGTAGCCCACATAACAAAATCCCAGAGATATAGTTGTTGGCATGGATGTGGAGAGAAGGGAACACTTCTGCACTGCTGGTGGGACTGCAAGCTAATATGTTCCTTTTGGAAAGAAGTTTGCAGAAAACTTAGGGAACTAAAAGTAGACCTGCCATTCTATCCTGCAATTCCCCTACTCGGAATAAAAACAGATGACCAAAAATTATTTACCAACAAAGATATTTGCACCAGAATGTTTATTGCAGCCCAACTCATAATTCCCAAGTCACAGAAGCAGCCCAAGTGCCCATGGACCCATGAATGGATTAACAAATTGTGGTGTATGTATACCATGGAATTTTATGCAGCCATAAAAAAGATGGAGGCTTTACCTCTTTTATGTTTACATGGGTGGAGCTGGAACATATTCTTCTTAGTAAAGTATCTCAACAATGGAAGAAAAAGTATCAAATGTACTCATGTCTATGATGAAATTAATTTATAAGCACCCACATTTTCATACGAATGATAAAATACAACGATAGCCCAGAGTGAAGGAGGAATGAAAAGAATGAGGGGAGGGGGCAGGGGAGACCAGCTGGAGGGAGGGTAATTGGTGGGACCTCACCTATTATGTATGTATGTATTTGATAAGGGTACTTATCAAATCCATTAATAGTAGAGTATAAATGTCTTAATGTAACAAGAGAGATGAAGGCTATGTTAACCAGTTCGATGTAAGCATTCCAAATTGTATATAAAATCAGCACATTGCACCCCATAAATGCATTATATACACAGGTATGGTTTAATAAAAATAAAAATAATTAACAGCATTAATTGGAGCCTGATAAGAATGTAAACACTTGCCTCCCTGCCCACCCCGCCTACCTCTTATTCTATGTTTTCTTCCCTGAAATACTGAGTTCCCAAGTCCCTTGTCAAAGAGCACAGGTCTCAGAGGCTTCTGTGCTGTACCTTTCTCAGGCTCCTTCTCAGACTTGGGCTTGATGGAGATATTTATCTCAATCACTCATTTCAGGTTGTTACAGTTCTGTCTCAGATCAAGTATTTAACTTGGGTCTCAGAGAAATTTACAATGGTTTATTTTTACCAACTGCAGATTATATTCAATTGGTTTAATAAAACAGAAAATAGACAATTTGTATCATTACAGAAGTTACAACAAGAAATGTTCAGGTCAGCGTTAGAGTCACTGACTCTCTTGGTTTTCCCTGAAGTTATGGTTTCCTGGTTCATGGCACATTCGTGCTAATATCAGAAAAATCTAAAGTAAATAGAACCACAGTGTCACTAGTGTCAGAGATGTGTTTTTTGAGTGTGTCCATACAGTGGGAAAACTGAACCTCAATGGATTGAAATTGGAGATACAGGAAAGCAGTGAGTGAGGTGGTCTTCAAATGCTGACAGACAGACCTTCTCCCCACTTCCCTCTGGGTGGTCCAGGGTTGTTCCCACACATGGGGACAGTGATACCATCTCCTCTGCTTACTCAGCTCCATCCCTTGTACTCAAACTCATCCTCACAGTGTGGTCATTTTCCATTTTCCTGCCCCGACTCATCTCTGAATTTGGCTTTTAATTTCTTTGTTCTGTCTGTGTGTCTTTCAGCCACAACTATTTCAGCTGTATGGAATAGAGGTAAGTGGAAACAGAATTATCACCCCTGCCCCTGTTCTCATAGAGATGATAGCTTTTGATTTGGACCCCAAATGGCTCCACGGGAAGGGCATTGGCTAGGGAGATTACTTGGCCCAAAGGACTCGTTATGTCTGGTCCTGACACGGGATTAGCCTTCACTTTCCCCAATCTCCACCTGCTCCCAGGCCTCCCCTGTGTTCTCCTCCCCAGCCCAGGGCGCCTCCTATATCCTGCCCTCTACACAGCCTCCCTGGGCAGGAAAAGGACTCTGTCCACATGGCCTGTGTGACAGAAAGACTCCAAATGTCTGGAGTCTTCAGGGCTGTGAGGTGGTCCCTTCCTCAGTGTCAGTGGTGAGCGCATTGAAGGCCGAGGCAATGCCGGCAGCGTGAAGGATGCAGGGAAAGGAGTAGGGTCTCTCAGGACGTGGCCACTTGGTGATTAATTGATTGATGTTCCCAGTGAGCAGGATGTGCTGGGCACAGGCTGAGCACTTAAGAGACACAGACACATCTGGCCCTGGACGACGGTGCTGTTGTCATCCTCAGCCCCAGCAGTGGGACCTGAGGCCTCACTGAGCAGGGCCCTGGAGCCTCTCCCTCTGGCCTCACAGGGAAAGAGACCTGAGTCTTCCTTTGCCTAAGAGTTTGGGCCTCTTTGGCACAGATATCCACCCTATTTGCTATTTCATATACTTCCCATGGGAAAACTACTAAAAATCTGAAAAAGTCCTGTTATTCTGCTTAAAAATCCAGCAATAAGTTAGCTGTCAACAAATGTTACATTGAGGGGTCATTAATTTCTTCTGTTTACCTATGGGGGCAAACATGGTAATTTGATATAGGAAGGGATCACTTCAAATGTATGAATAGTTAATGAATCTACCTTGTTTTGGGGGCATCCTACCCACCTAGGATGTTTAGTGTTGTCTTTGATCCCTGAGGGAGGCACATTGGGAAGTTCAGTCATGAACCTGTAGGGCCATGATTCCATTTGATCTCTTGTAGAGTCTGGCAAGTGTGGCGGCCACTACACAGATGGCATGGGCAGGATTGTCAATTACAATGGGAACAAAACTGAGTGTGTCTGGACCATTGAGGTGCAACCAGGGAGTAAGGTCATTTTGGTGTTTCCTTCATTCTAGTGAGTGCTCAGCTTTCATTTTGCTGGTGTTACTGTCATCCCTGGGAGTGGCCCCTCCTTGCCTCCTGCTTACCCCTGCACCATCCAACCTGGGCATCTGAAATACTATCTCATCCCATTCCTGCTCCCTACCAAAAGCTTCTAGGGGCTCCCTGTTCTCTGGATAAAGCTGCCCTCCCTGTCATCTTGTGCACCCTTCACCTTCTGGCCCTTCCTGCCTGCTCCTTTCTCCCCAGCGCTACCCTAAATCTGCCCTGGCCTGAGCCATTACACACTGTTTTCTGGACAGAGCAGAGTTCACCTGCTCCAGCCCTTATCTCCTCTGGAAGCATCTTGAGTCCCTCATAGATGATCTGTCTGGAATTCTCTCAGGACAAACTCTTCCATGACAAGGAAACCCCCCTCCGGACTCTAGAGAAAAACAGTTTTTTCTCTGGGGTGCCTTAATACAGAACAAAGATGAATCTACGTTGTATTCTCCTGGTAATACGATCTTTGCCTCTGTGTTCGCATCAGTTGGAATGGGAATCACTTTTTGTACTTCCAAGAAGTTCCCTGAAGGAAGGAGAGAATAAAGAAAGTGATAGAGCCACAGGAGGCATTTCCAATGTGGCACAGGTCCCTGCATGGCTGAGTCAAGATCAAGGTCACTGACACGAACCTGGGGACCAGACCAGACGTGGACCATGACGTGGATGAGAGAGATGATGGAATCTGTGTGACTAAAGTCCCTGTCCCCTGCCAGCCTGTTCAGGGTTGGAGCCCCCACCAGGTCATTCAGGTGTTCTGTGTGATGAAGGCCTCTTGTGAGATATAGCTGCCTGAGATACAGAGCTTAGACCATTTACCCACCCTATATCCAAAGAATTTCTAGAAGGGAGTGTGACCCAGTTGACCTGGATGGGGAAGCAAGGAGAGGGGGAGGCTGAGGAAGAACCTGAGATGAAGGGGTCAGGCATTTCCTGTGTCAACTTTGCTCCAGGGTCAGAGGGATGGGCAGTCTGACCATGTGCCCGTATTGTCCTTTCCAAAGATTGATTTTGGGGTCTGACTGACCTTGGCACCAAGGAAGAATTCCAGCTGAGCCAAGAGCAAAGTTATTATAAAGGGAGTTGAGTGCGTCCTGGGACTTGTCCCCCCCATTGTTTTGTTGTAGCCCAGAGGGGCTCTGAGCCCTGTCCTGTGAGTGGGAGATGTGCCAGGGGCTAAGTGAGGCTAAGGGGTGCAGATCAATTCTGGACATGTAGAAGTTGACAGTGAAAGTGGGGAGTCGTCCCAGGACTGAGAACAGCCCATGTGCAGAGTGGCCTCACAGGGTGGGGGTGGAGGCCCCTCTCTTCTCTGCCTGCCTCAAGGGGGTCAAGACTGGGGTGGGGTTGCTGTACCACTCCAACACCTGTGCATTCTCCCAGGGGGCGGAGAGGCAGGAACCAGGCTGTGAACCCTCCCCCTGGCCTCAGCCTCTCATTCTGACACAGCGGCTGTACCTAATGACAGACATCATGAGTTGTTGCATTTGCCCCTTGGAGACTTGAAAGACAGCTGATGAAGAGACAGCAAGTCCTCTGTGGGGATCCCAGAGTTACAGGCTGGGCTCCCATGACGATGTGGAAACATGAGACTGGGAAGCCCCTTGTGGGCCAAGGGGACTGACTGGAAGAGGGGGAAGGCTCCTGGGGTGGTGGAGTCTCTCAGTAGAATGTAAGGACTTCCCATGCCCTGTTCTCATCTGACCAGGCACTTCTCAGAGCAAAGCTGTTGGATTGGTGTCCATCCATTGGTTGGGGTTCCATTTTATAGGAGAGAAAGGACAGTTACAAAATCTCATGCCTGCCGTCTTCTCTCCCCAGCTTCCAGTCTTATCGCAGAAACTGTGATGATGAGTATGTGGAAATACTAGATGGACCTCCTGGTTCTAAGTGCCTTGCCAAGATTTGTGCAGGCTACAATACAATTTTTGAAACTTCTTTCAATGTTGCCACATTCAGGTATTTCAGGGAAAGCCACCGCTCACCCTCTTTCTTTGATGTATTTTATGTTGATTCAAGTGAAAGTTTGGTTCCACTTGTCAGAAGAAGGAGGACTTGCTGGCCATCCTGTGTCCAAGGCCAGCAATGAGGCATGTTGGATCTACAACCTGCTCTTGTGACTGTTGAAATAAAATTCAGCCAAAGTTCTCCTGGATCAGTTTTAGGTTAGGAGGCCTGAGTGGGACCTGAAACCCATCCAGAACATCTGTGGGAACTGTTGCAGCATTTCTGTGTATTACACCTGTGGGGTAGATGGGTCAGAAAGAGAATCCCTGTGCTATATTATCCTGCCATTATGTTGGTGTAGTGTATACCTGTCTCTTAGAATAGATTGTCTATCTCTTTGTCTATCTCATTATAATCCCTTTGACCTTATTCTGTATATTTATGCAAAATGCTTACTATGTGTTTTATGTAATATATCAAATGTATAGTACTACTTTCTTGACATATGGATAAAAATACATGCAATAAAAGATTTGTCACTCATGGAAAGTGATTAAGGTGTTGTTCATGTGCATCACTCTCCAGACACACTAATGTATACAGGACACGTTCTCTATCCCGGCGACTTCCAATCACAAGGGAACTGAACCATCTTATGTAAATTCCCACAGCAACAGAAGCAGCCCTGTCCCCAGGACATGCCCAGCAGTCAGGGTGGGGTACCTGAAGGCACTGTGAGGCCCAATGGCAGTGACCACACAGGTGTCCCAGTGGGGGGGGAGGGCTCAGGCCTGGCCTCCCACTGGAGAAGTCTGGGGAGAGCAGAGGAGGATGCACTGAGCAAGAGGCTGTGTGAACAGAGGTGGAAGTTTCCCCTGAGTGCAGTGAGCTAAAGTGTTGTGTGACCAGAGACGCGAGGGGCTATGGCTTTGCCTCAGGTGTAGATCCGCAATGCAATGTTAAGGGCACAAGAAGCAGGCTACAAGCTCTTTTGTGGCAAATAGCCCATTAACTTTATTTCTCACTACCTCATATACTTTTGCAGTCATGTGCACACTTAAATCTGTGATTTACAATATTCATTATTTGACTTTAAACTTAATGGCAGATATCCTGTCCCGGAAAACAGCACAGTACTCTTCCACTTTTAGGTCTTAAAAAATCTACATAAAATAAGAGAGAGCTATAGGAGAACTATTTCCTCATGTACTTAACAAGTTAACCTTAAATGGGTCTTTGACTTTGTTTCTTCACAGTGCTAAGATCTTTAGGCATTTGACAAAGTGTAAAGACATTTTGCCAACCTCTGGACCAAGCCTCCAGGCAAGAACCTAGGAGACAATAGCTGCAAAAGCTTCAAAGTATCTGTTCCTGGATGACCAGAAAACAGTCTTTTTGTTTGCCTCAGGGTTGCCCAAATCTATTGCTCTTTCTGTGAAGGCAAAAGCCAGTTTAACCCATTAGTGGCTTACTCAAATGAGAAGTATATGAGACATACATGTGGGGATTTCTAACCCCACACTAAAGGGCTAAGAGAAAGATGCTTCCTCGTGGTCCCTCTCAGCATTGCTGGTCCAGAGATGTGTGCACTGGGCCAGGTTGGAGCAGGATGGCTGCGAGGAGAATTGGTTGGGCTTAGACATAAGGCTTGATCTCTCAGGGGGCTTTTTCCACACAAATTACCCCAGTTCTGAGAACTTCTTTCCAGGACAGGTGGATCTCCCTGTTCTCCCCTCTGTATAGCTGCCCTGGGCAGAGAAACCAGCCTGTGTCACAGGAGGACAGGAACCTCCTACCAACTCCTGGAGTCTGCACGGCTGAGGAGTTGCCCTATCCTCACTGTCAGAGATGAGAGCATTGAAGGCCGAGGCAAAGCCCAGCATGATGGATGAGGGTTAGAGGGAATAGCACTTTCCCTGCGATGCAGGAACTAGGCTGATTTATTTATATACTTTGTGCTAAAACAGTTTCTGGGTAGAAACTAAGCATTTTACAAACAGGAACACATTTGACCCTGGATAAAGGTGCTGTTTTCATGCTTAGTCACCGTGTCAGAGGTATCACCAAGCAGGGTCCTGGAATTCCTCCCTAGTCTTACAATGACATGAATTCATCTGTGTTGAGGAGTTGAGTCACTCTTGGAGCAGGGGCACTGCCCATTTTCTATTTCTCAGGTCTGCCTTGGGAAAGATTCTAGTGTGATAATTCCAGGGTTGATAGATTCATCTATGTTGAGTCAATAGAGTCACAGAGATGCAGCAGAGAAAAAGTGTCACCATGTGGTGGCCAAGCGTGGAGACAAGAGGGAACCTCAAATCACCCCTCCTAGGAGTTTGGAACTGGGGACTATTAGAGGTCTGAAATGAGTGGTGACCTGGGGATCATTGATTGCTCAGTGTGAAAGGTAAACTCATGGTACTCAGAGATGAGGAAAACTACATGTTTTATGCTGAGTCAGTTGTTTGGTGAGGAACTTCATGCTAGGTAGCACCAGCCATTGCACTGGAGTTGAAGATCTGGAAAACATAAGTAATGTTTTAAGCAAAAGGTACTATGACTCTAATGTTAGTGATTCTACCTATACGAATGATGGGAAAGGAAATGGCCCTACTACCTGATTGGCATCAGAAACTGCCATTTCTTCTTAGCAGTTCTAGGGCAGATGGCCAGAAGGAAATGTAAGCAATGTTATTGTACTTTTCTCTAAATCCTGGTGTGTAATTCTCAATGCCTCTTTTCTGTGGAGGTGATGTCAGTAGGAGGGCTGGAATGAGAAGAGTATGCTGACTCCCTACTCCACAATCTGGCAGCGGGTTCATGATCAGGAATGCTTTCAGGAGGACCCATTCATTTTCCTATTTCCCACTTGTGTAAAGCTTATCACACAGGAAATAAGCAGGGCTCGCTAAGAGTGAGTGACAGAACACAAAACAGCCCCACCTGACAGCAGTGGAGGAGCAGAGTACACACTGTGGACAATATGTGCACATTGGCACCCAGGACTCCCCTGAGGCTTTGCTACCTTCATCCACATTGTCAGGCCAGAGACTGAACCTATCCCTGGGCGTGGTGGGGAGCCCATTCAGACAGTCTTGGATGTGAGGTGGATTCTCAGGTTCTGAGAACTTTAGCCACTCTGATGGTTTATTTTAAGACTACTCACTGGATTAAAGGGTTTGTGGCTCACTGCAAAAGCATGATTGCTGAGTCGTATATCTGTGAGCGTATTTCCAGAGGAGATTGATGTGTGAGTCAGTGGAATGAGTGGGGAAGATCTTCCTCAGTGTAGGTGGACACCATCCAGTTACCGAAGGACTAGAGAGAACAAAAAGAGGAAAAGTGAAATGGCTCACTCTCTGGGTAGTGGTATAGACTTCTCCTGCCCTCGGACACCAGTAGTCTGTGTTCTCTGGCCTTTGGACATCAGACTTGCACCAGCAGCCTGTTGGAACTTGAATGAAGCCATTGGACCAGAATCCTGGGGTCTCCCAGGTTCAGACAGTGGTTTGTTGGGCTTCACATTTGTTTCCTCAGATCAAGTCTTGATTTAGTGCCTGTGCCACAGTGTCACTGTTACAGACTAGCTCACAGCAACTTTAAACCCCTGGGCTCAAGCATTCCTCCTACCTCAGCCTCCCAAGTACCTAGGACCACAGGTGTCCACTACTATATCTGACTGAATTTCCTATTTTTAGTAGAAATAGGGTCCCACACATGCTCAGGCTGGTCTTGAATCCTTGCCCTTAAGTGATTCTTCCACCTCAGCCTCCCTGAGTGCTAGGATCACAGACTTGAGCCACCACACCAGGCCAGAATTCTGAGATTCTATAATTATGTGAGATAATTCTGCAAATTAATGCCCTCCCATCTGTCTGTCTATATGTCCATCCCATTGGTTCTAAAGCACCATAGGACCTTGATTGCTAGAGGCAGACCTTGCTAATTGCTACCTCTCTGGCTGGCACTAGGGAAAGAACTCCAGGGAACCCCAGGGAGAAGTCAGCCCTGGCTTTCTGCTCACCAATCTGGTAATATGCTGATAGTAAGGAATGTTCCAGGAAGAGGATGTTAAATGTCTTTCACTTCTCACTAATCAACAGCAAATTGTTCTTTGGAATTGGTTACGGGTCCTTTTGTTTTAAGAGCAAAACAGAAGAGCCCACATGAGTTGTGGGAACATCAGACTTTGGTTGGGCAGGTTCACTATTGTTCCATGACCAGGAAGTTAGGAGGATGAATGAGGCAATGGCCCCAGGAATTGCACAGCCCCTCGCTGCCAGGAGCAGCCCTGAGGGCCTCAGTGTCCTGTTCTGTTTGTGGAGCGTGGTGATTGTGGGAACCTCTTAGTGGATCCTTCAGGTAGGTTCATCCACTCCCTCCAGAAACACTTCTGCCATCTGGACTATCCTGATCGAGCTTGCAGGCCTTGCCGGCATGTCTCTGCCTCAAATTCCTACTAAGATGGGAGTTTTCTTTACTGACACTGATGTTTCTGGGATGAAGTCAAGTTGGCCTCTTGCACTTCACCTTCCTCCCTTCCATAAAACCCATCTAAACTACCATCTGAATCCATTTTACTCCCTCCTGAATGCCCACTGGGCTCCAGCAATCCTCCTACCTCAGCCTCCCAAGTACCTGGGAGGATGAAGTGTCCCTTTGGGGCTCTGCAGTCAGAATCAGGGACTGGAGGGCATCAATCTACCTGGCCAGCTAACGGGAGATTAAAGAAACCCTTCTACTGGTCACAGGGCCACAACTGAAAGAAGCAAAGGATGGAGACCAGTCCTAGTACTGCTGATCTCAGAGCACACCTGCCCTCTCTCTAGTGGGAGCCCGGGAGAAAACCCAGTGCAGGCACCTGCAGAGACCCCAAGAGCAAATGAGCATGAGGAGGGGACACAGGGTCATGCATGGTTAAATGCTTCCCTCTCGCAATGGGCATAGTAAGTCAACTTTACAAAACAGGTAATGAATCAAATGCTAAGATGCTAGCTGGAAAAATCAGCAATGTGAACAGAAGCTCACTGGTGCTCTGGGTGTCACTGAGTATCCCATTCATTTATTTGTTAATATTTTCATGGTGCATAATTTTGGAGTAGAGCATAAATATTGCAAATAGCACAAATTTTGGAGGCTGAGGGTAATTCCAATTCTCACTTGGTCAGAAGACAAGCTCGGGGACCTGCGGGTCTGGTCTAAAACATGTAACTGGAGAACCTGAGAGTAGGCCTGAACATGAGCTTATGGAGTACTCAGCCTGCATTCTCCCCTATAATGTGTCTGATTACAAAATGATGCAGAAAGACAATAACAAACAACAATGGCTATTTCTGATATTAGGGGGAATTAAATGATATGAATATTTATACCACAAAGTACAAAAACCCTCAAATACAGCAAATTTTACAAAAACTAGTCACTTACCAAAAACTTTTTCTCTCATTAATCTTAAATTTGAAAACAACAATGGTCTTTACCAATTACTCAACCAGAGCCCACAAGACAGGAAAACTGGGAGTCTGACTGATCTGTTAAAGTGTCTAGTTGGTTGGAAAGATTTCCAGTTCTTTTCACTGTGGCTTTCAGGAGAGGAGAGCATCTTGGAAGATCCAGCCAGCAATGCCAAAGTGTAGGAGAGAGGGGAAACATCCCCTTCCTCCTGAAAGTTTGCTGGAAGAACAACTCACAATTAAAGTTGATTAATAATAAGAAGGGGTTTATTACCATGCACAGGGGGCAAAACACAGAGTGATTACCCAGGATCCCAGTGGGATCCACATATTTTTATATCCTCCTTTTAGAGGGGTGGGGAAGATGAGGAATATGGGTAATTCTATTTAAGGACAATAACTGGCATCTAGGGAGGATGAATGGATGGGGCAAACAGGTTGACATAAACCTCAGAGACAGGCGTATGTTTACAATGATTTGGGGCAGGTCAGATTATATTCTTTTTTTTTTTTTTTTGAGACAGAGCCTCAAGCTATTGCCCTGGGTAGAGTGCCATGGCATCACAGTTCACAGCAACCTCCAACTCCTGGGCTCAAGTGATTCTCTTGCCTCAGCCTCCCAAGTAGCTGGGACTACAGGCATCCATCACAACGCCCAGCTATTTTTTGGTTGCAGCCACCATTGTTGTTTGGCGGGCCTGGGCTGGATTCAAACCTGCCAGCTCAGGTATATGTGGCTGGCGCTCCAAGCCACAGATTACATTCTTGATCATCTTTTCTGCAATATATTGGAGAAAACAGGTAGGGGATGAATCCATCTGGTTACACAGATAGAAAGAAAGACCATTCCAAGGGCTTGCCAATTTCGGAGGGTTTTAATTCAAAGTACATTTTATGCCAAGGAGTCATATTATGGGTGAAATTTTCTAAGCTCCTTCAAGACTTATCATTTGACCATATTTCTTATACAATTTATCAAATAAGCCTAATAATTTCATATTTCTACAAAATGAGACATATGTCTTCAGATATTTTTCAGGGCCCCAATCCAAAGTTAACTTTTGGTTAAAGGGACTTAAATTACAGGTTGATGTGGGAAAAGTTTTTCAGACATATTATAAGAGTCAAAATACTTGATCAGAATATAATCACAGGTCACTACAAAATAAGTTAATTATTTCACCAAAATAACAATCAAAACACTTGAAAACCAGTACTGAATATTACATGGATATGAAAACCACCCTTTGAAAGCTCTCTTTTCCAAAGTAATAAAAACCCTAATAAAAGCTACACAGAAAATTATCTTGATGAAACTGAAATTCTTTGAGTTTTTTTTTTTAGTCCAGATACTTAAAAGTTAAAAACAGCATCAACAAAACAACCTTTTGCAGTATGACTATTTCTCCTAAGAGAAGTTCATCAAATCTGATGAAAAGCCTGCTTGAATTTAATTAGACACAGGGAGCACGTGTCTAAGGTTATGAGCGGACAGCACATTATAGAGGAACACACATGCAAACAAGGGGCCTAGTGTCCTGAATATGTGACTCTCAGTAATAGCAGGGAAGTTCCTTAAATTATGAAATAGTTCATACATGGCAAGGAACCGTAGGAGTACAAACCTACTTATACCGAAAGAAACATTGCATTTCTGGGCATTTCAGTATCAGATTGTAACAGCAGAGTTAGAACAGGATAAAAAGTTACAGGATCTGATGAAATAGGCAAGGGAGAATTCTCCAGGGGAGAAAAAGTGAAAGGCAAAAATGTCTGACTGCAAATCATATGCTGTGAGATAGAGCACACTCTGAACTTTTGAGGTATTAGATTGCAAAATTTCAAAAGCAAAACTCTACCTCAGGAAATGACATTATCATTTTATATGAAGGGGATAGTAGTTTTAACCTAAAAATAAATAGATCTCAGGAAGAAAATGGCTGTTAAAAGTCCAATTTTAGAATTAAAAATCACAGCCTCTTGCAATTTTATCAAGAGGAGATCCATACTTCCTGAAAACCTTACTGTTTTAACTATAGGAGAATAGAGTCTGTTCCTGTATTAGTTGTCCCCTCCAGCACCAAAGTGTAATTAGAAAAATAAATGAAGAATTTTAAAATTTCAGATTAATATGAGGGTACAGATGATCAGGACACATTCCTTGCATTTGTTAGGTAAAGTCTAAGTTGTAGTCAAACTCTTCACCGAGGAGGTGTGTCACGTACCCTTATATTGTGCACACAATTCCCTATCCATTCTGCCTCCCCTATTTAATTGTGTTATTCTCTCATGTGGGCACGTAGTTATTTGCCCATCTACTAGTTCCATATTGGTATTCACTCCTTTGAATATTTGCTTTTCCAGTCTTTTGATACTTTCCTAAGGAAAAGGTTCTTCAACTCCCTCTAGATAAATACAAAAGATGTAAAATCTCCTTCTTTACTTATGGCTGAATAGTATTTGGTGGTATGAAACCATGGTATGGTAACCATGAACCATATGGTTCATTAATCCATTCATGGGTGGATGGGCACTTGGGTTGGTTCCACATTTTGGCAATTGTGAATTGAGCTGTGATAAACATTCTAGTGCAAATGTCTTTATGATAAAATGATTTTTCTCTTCTTGGTAGATACCTATTAATGGGATTGTGGGATCAAATGGAAGGTCTACTTTTAGCTCTTTGAGAATTCTTCATACTTCTTTCCAAAGAGGCTGTATTAGTTTGCTTTTCCTACCATCAGTGTAGAAGGTTTCTCTTCTCTCCACATCCACACCAGCTTCTGCATCTGCAGCTTTGAAGCTTTGTGATGTGGGCCATTCCCACTGAGGTTAGGTGATATCTCAAGGTGATTTTGATTCACATTTCCCTGATGATTAAGAATGCTGACTGTTTTTCACATGTTTGTTAGGCATCAGCCTATCTTCTTTGGAGAAGGTTCTGTTCTTGTCTCTTGCCCACTGATAAATGGGATTGTTTGCTCCTTTCTTGCTGATTAGTTTGAATTCTGTGTATTTTCTAGTTATCAGTCCTTTGTCAGATTTGTAGCATGGAAATACCTTCCCCTAATCTGAAGGTTGTCTGTTTGCTTTAGTTGTTGTACTCTTAGCTATTCAGAAGCTTTTGAAGTTGATCATGTCCCATTTGTTTATTTTTGGTGTAGCTTCAATTGCCAATGGAGTCTTCATAAAATTTTTTTGCAGGCCAATAAGATCAAGAGTTTTTCTGGCAAATTCTAGAGTTATTGTTTCTTGTCCTAAGTTTAGGTCTTTTATCCAGTATGAGTCAATTTTTGTAAACAGTGAGAACGGGGTCCAGTCTCAGTTTTCTACATGTAGCCAACCAGTTCACCCAGCACTATTTATTAAATAGGGATTCTTTTCCCCAGTGTATGCTTTTGTTGGTTTATTTAAGATCAGCTGGCTATACACAGCTGGTTTCATCTCTAGGCTCACTCTCTATTCTATTCCACACATCTATGTCTCCATTTTTGTACCAGTATCATGCTGTTTTGATCATTATAGCCTCATAATGTAACCTGAGGTCTGGTAATGTGATGGTTCCAGATTGCCTTTTATTTCTTAGAATTGGTTTTGCTATTTGGAGTTTTTTCCGGTTTCATATGAAATAAAATACTATGCTTTCAAGTTCTTCAAAATATGATGTTGGTGCTTTCATGGGGATTGCATTAAATGTGTAGGTAGCTTTGGGTAGTATGGACATTTTTACAATGCTGATTCTTCCTAGCCATTAGCATGGTATCCTCTTCCATTTGTTAATGTCTTCTGCTACTTCTTTTCTGGATTTCACAGTTCTCTTTATAGAAGTCATTCATGTCCTTTGTTAGGTATATTCCCAGGTATTTCATTTTCTTGGAAGATACTGTGAAGCACATTGTGTCTTTGATTTTATTCTCACCTTGACTGTCATTGACATATGTGAATGCTACTAATTTGGCTTTATATATCTCAGCATATTACTATATTTCTTGGTCACTTCTGGGAGCCCCTAATTGAGTCCCTTGGATTTTCTAGTAGAAGATTATATCTTCAGCAAAGACCAAGAGCTTGACCTCTCTGTTCCCATTTAATACTCGTGATAACCTTCTCCTGCCTGATTGTATTGGCTAGAACATCCAGCACTATGTTGAATAATAGTGGGGATTGTGTGCAACCTTGTCTCATTCCCATTCTAAGTAGAAATGCTTTCAGAGGAGGTTGACCAAGATAGCAACTAGAAGGAACTCTTTGCTGGCCTCTCCTAGCATGACAGGGGGGAAAATGACAACCCAACCACATCTGGCACGGGGAACCCTACCTGGAGTCATTGCTCTGGGAGCATAGTGAGGCAGTAGTGGACACTAGAGATGAAGGAAGAGCTGCAGCTGTGGAGGACAGATTTATTGGCATAGTGTCTGAAAGCCAGCAGAGACCAGTTGGCCCTCCCATAAACGTCTAGGTAAGGGATAGAAGACTTTATGTAGTTTTCAGATATTGGGGAAAGGTGGACATTGTGTGGAAGGCCTGGAAGAAGGGGTGGAATTAAACAGAATACCACACCCAGATTTGAATACCAGGTGGAGTGGACTTACCATTGGCATGGTTTATTCGCAGGGTGGACTTATTGGCAAGGTCACAGCTGATAGTGTGGGAAGTACCTGTAAGTAGATCTGTCTTCAGGGACCTAAAGTACAACTGACCCTGTCCTGCCTGCTGAGATTGAGCTTCCACTCCTGGTGCTAGCTGAGTGGCTCCTGCACCCTTGGGGAGTTGTTGTCAGCAGCACTGTGAGACTTTCCTCCTAAGTATTCAGGAGAGCTTTAAGATCCCCAACCTGGTGGAGGCCGAATGCTGAGGAATCACTCTGGCACTCACTGAGGGCAACTAAGTCAGGAATACAGGATTTATCCTTCTCAGAAACTAAAGATTGGTTTGTGTTCTCTGTCTCCTAAAACCACATTGCCACCTAGTGTCGTAGCAATATGTTGCTATAAATATCTATCTATCTATCTATCTACACACACATATATACACACACATATATTCCTATTATAGATGCTTCCTTCTGCAAGATATATATCCATATATTTTTTTTTCCTTAGTAGTTTTTTTCTTTCTTCTTCTTTGTTGCTGAGGTGGTTGGTGTTTCTGGCTATTTGGGTTTTGTTTTGTTTTTGCTAATTTGGTTGGTACTCTTCTTCTTCTTCTTCTTCTTTGTTTTTTAACATGAGTTAATTTTTATGTCCAAGCATAAGGATAATGAAATATATTTTCCATGCAACATAATATATACATTAAAAACATACAGTGGTAAAAAATGCAGTGTAGGTTTCCTGGGAAGCAGACTCTGTGATAGAAATATACATGCAGGAAGTGTATTTATTGGGCAGTGCTGTCTAAATGAGGACTGGTGAGAGTGGAAGAATGAAGCAGGATAGACAGAGCAAGAAGTTGAACTCTATCGAAGTCCTGACAATTGTCTCAGTTGATCCCTTGAGGAATCTCTGAAGTTGGGAAAGCCCCTCAAAGATGTCTGAATTGAGGCAATGGCCAGTCTGTGGATACTCACCACCCCACAAACATGAACCTTGAATGAGACAACTCTCTTTAGCCAGGAGCAATTTTCAGAGAAGAACTCAGCAGAGAGAAGCCAACTACCAACAGTCCCAGTAGCCGAGGGAAGGAGTCTCAAAAGGATTGGGGGATTTGTGAGAATCTGGGAAGCACATCATAGCGTCAAGTACAGATGATCAAAAAGAACAATACGTATTTCATAATTTACAGCAAAGTTCTGCCTCAATCCTAGATACAATTAAACTTGAAATTAAGAAAAGGTAAAATTCTAGCAAGAAAACAAAGAAAACATGAAATGCCAGCTACTGGAATTATGGAAACTTTTGATGGTAAGAGAGAAGAAGCAACCCCCCCAAAAAGGCCTCTAAATAGTAAAAAGAATAATTTCCAGGAATAGTTATTTTTTTAAAGTCTCAAAAAAATAGACAACTAATATTTATAAATAAAAATAGAAGATAATTTCAAAAAACAGATCATGCCAAATCTTATAGACAATAGAAAAAGAAGAAATCCTTTGAATTCATTCTACTACATCTGGATATACCTGATATTAAAATTGGAAAAATATACTATCATAAAGGGAAATTACAGACATAATTCACTTAGAAATGGGATGTAATATCCTAAACAATGTATTAACAAGTTGAATTAAAAGTTATTGTTTAAATAATGTACTTTGTTCAAAATTAAATCCAACTTATGTGAGAATTAGTCACTGTTTTTTTTTTTTTTCCCTTTCCCCATCCTCCTCCCTCCTCTCTCTCTCTCGGTTGATACTATTCTTAATTTCAATTTTTACTTTCATCAAGAACAAGGACTCCTGCATTTTTCGTTATGGTATTTCAGCTGCATTTATTCTCTCTCTCTCTCTCTCACTGCCCTCCTTCTTTTTTTTTTTTCAGTAGAGACTTTTCTACTTTTCTTATCTTTTCCACCTAAAGCACCCAAACAATAGTTAAGCTACCCCACCATTTTTGTTTTTATTTTTCTTATTTCTTTTATCCATTTCCTTATCTCTCTTCAACTGATACAACTGCATTTTAATTTTTTTATTATTATTTACGTACTTATCATTATATTTTTCTCTTTTCTCTGAGTATTGGGGTTGACATGGCATTGGTCTGGCTGGGAGGTAATGCCAGTGATCTGGCTCCAGCAGGCCCAGAGATCATGGTCTAGGGCAGTGGTTCTCAACCTTCCTAATGCTGCAAACCTTTAATACAATCCAAAAGGGTCACAACCCACAGACTAAGAATCGCTGGTCTAGGGAGTCCTATCTTGGCCTTGGTAAACAATATTGGCTGGCTGGTCCACTCTGCTAAATTTTCCTTTTTCTGTTTTATTACTTTTTCAATTATTTCTTATTTTGTTTTTTAATTTTATTGTTCCCTTCCTATATCTGGCAGAGACAGGGTCTGGCTTTGCTAAGGCTTGTAAGGAGTTCCTGATTTTGAGGAACCCACCCAGCTCAGTCCATCATCACTCTCTTTCTTTCTTCCTGTCTTCTTTCTCTCCTGTTTTGTAATTTTTTTCATCCCCCTTCCTTTTCTCTGTTTCTTTTCCTTTTTCTTGTTTGTTCCTTCTTTTTCATATTTCTTTTGCACTTCTTTCTCCCTGCTTCTCTTTACCCTTCCCTTCCTTTTGGCCTTATACCAAGTGATATAAGCTCTGTAAGAAGGTAATTGAACACAAAGAAGGAAGTTGAAAAGAAAAAAAGTACAAGGATATGAATAAGAAGGGAACACACATAAGGAGGAATCAAGTGTCTTGGAAAAGCAACATGAAAAACCAAAAAGACCAACTCCTTCAAGCAACCATGAGGCAGCTAATGTAGATGACTCCGGCTATAAAGAATTATTGGAGTTGGCTCAGCACCCATAGCACAGTGGTTACAGCACCAGTCATATACACCAAAGTTGGTGGGTTCAAACCCAGCCAGGGCCAGCTAAACAACAATGACAACTGCAACAAAAAATAGCCACCCATGGTGGCAGGCACCTATAGTCCCAGCTGCCTGGAGGGCTGAGGCAAAAGAATCACTTAAGCCCAAGGGTTTGAGGTTGCTGTGAGCTATGATGCCATGGCATTCTACCAAGGGTGATATAGTGAGACTCTGTCTCAAAAAAAGAATTATTGGCATTGACATAAAGTGAATTTAAAACATCTATGATAAAGAGAATAAAAGGCATAAATGAGAATGTGGAAAGTCAGAACCAAAAGATGGAAAAGAGACATGAAAAGTACAGAAATGCTATGGCAAACCTTATGGAAATGAAGGAGATGATCCAAAATGTACAGATGCAGTAGAAAGTATCAAAAATGGATTAGACAATGGAGAATACAGAAACTCAGAGCTAAAGGAAAAAGTTATTGAGCTCTTGAGGTCATTAAAGATGTAGAAAAGATGAGAGAGAAAGCAGAATTTTCACTCAGAGAACTAAGGTACTTCAGGAAACATTCAAATATATGAGTAATAGGGATCCCTGAGGGGAAGAAGATGATTCTAAAGGAATGGAAGCCCTGCTGGAGACTATCATGAATGAAAACTACCCAAGTGTCACTAAAGATTCCAACACAGTCCTTTTAGAGGGGTATGGCAGCCCAGGTTGTCTTAATGCAAACAGAACTTCTCCAAAATATGTTGTGATTTAACTCTTAAGGTCAAGTTGAAGGAGAAAATTCTGAAAGCAGCCAGGAATAAGTGCCAACTGTCCTAAAGAGGGTGATAATTGACTTTTCAACCAAAACTTTCCAAGCCAGAAGAGTATGGTAATCTTCCTTTAACCTTCTTAAACAAAACAATTAGCCCACAATTCTGTATCCTGCTAAACTAAGCTTCAAAATTGATGGAGAAATCAAACCTTTTGCAGATATGCAAACATTGAGGAAATTCACAACAAGACCAGCTCTACACGTCATACTTAGACCTATCCTCAGTACTGACCATCACAAAGTACCACCCACAAAGTAAACACCCAGAAGCTAGAGGTCAAAACTTACCTTCCACGATGGTGAAAAATATATAATTATACAATGGACTTTTACAAAATAAGGTAAAAGAATTCCACTACACTTATCAATTCCCTCAATTAATGTTAATGGCTTAAATTCCCCACTGAAGAGGCATAGGTTTGCTGATTGGATAAAAAAGAAAAAGCACAAGCCATTCATGTATTTTCTACAGTGAATGCCCTTAAACTTACAGGACAAATCAAGACTCAGGGTTAAGGGATGGAAAACAGTACTTCAAGAAAATGGAAATAAGAAGAATTGAGGGGTTACAATCTCATTTTCAGATACAAGTGGATTTAAAGCAACTAAAGTTAAAAAAGACAAAGATGATTACTTCATACCAATCAAAGAACAACACAAGAGGGCATTTCAATTTGAAATATTTATGCACCCAACTAAAATGCTTTCAGATTTGCAAAACAGACTTTGATTGGTCTTAGCAATTTGATATCCCATAACACCATAATTCCCAGGGACTTTAACTCTCCACTGACAGAACTGGACAGAGTCTCTAAATAGAAACTAAATAATGATATGAAGGACTTAAATGTGACCCTGGAACAAATGGGCTTTCTACACATATGGAAGACCATCACAAAGCTAAACAATATACAATTTTCTTTTCAGCCTATGGACCATACTCCAAAATAGATCATATCCGAGGGTACAAATCTAACCCCACCAAATTTAAAAGAATAGAAATTATACTTTGTGTCTTCTCAGACCACAAGGCAATAAAGGTGGAACTCAACTCCCACAAAAAATGTTCATCCCCACACAGAGGAATGGAAATTAAACAACCTTTTGTGAAATGAAACATCAGTCCAGGAAGAGACAAAAGGGGAAATTGTCAAATTTCTCCAACATAACTACAATGAAGCTATAAGTTAGGAAAAACATGTGAGATACAGTAAAAGAAGCCTTAAGAGTGAAATTTATTGCATTAGAATCCTATATCTGAAAAGCAGAAAAAGAGTGCATCAATAAACTGAGGAACCAATTTATGGAAAAAGATCTAATTCCAAATGAAGCATAAGAAAAGAAATAACCAAAATTAAATGAGATTTTAATGAAATTGAAAATGAAAGAATCATTCAGAATATCAAAAAGTTGGTTCTTCCCAGAAAAAAACCTCGAATAGCCAAGACACTACTTACAAATAAAAAACAAAGCAGGAGGGATCACGCTACCAGACCTGAGACTGTACTATAAATTGATAGTGATCCAAACAGCATGGTACTGGCACAAATACAGAGAGGCGGATGTTTGGAGTAGAATAGAGAACCAAGAGATGAACCCAAATACTTGCCGCTATTTGACACTGTTCCTTTAAAGGAGCCTCCACTGCACACCGGAACTGAGAATCTTGACCCCACGATCACCTGTGTCTCCTGTCATCCCTCCCCAAATCTCTCACCTCCTCTTCTTCCCTCTACGCCCAAGTCAACGTTTAGGGTTGTTCAGCTGAGTCCACAAGTACCTGTGTGTCCCAGTGACCCTGCAGGTTTGCAGGGCCGGGCAGGAGAGCGAGGCACAGCCAAGCCAGGCGGTGACAAGCTGAGAGGAGCCGTGAGTCTGGGCACCATCTGTTGCTGGAGGCGGCTCACGCCACCCTGCAGCTTTTGACATTTTATACTCTGGACTCGAACACATAGATCATTCCTACCTTGTGCTTTTCCCGTCTCATTACGGGAATTTATTTCCTCTCTTTGTAGTTGGTGGAGCCTCTGTCCTAATTGTTTCTTCCATGTGCTGTAAATCTGTCTGCCAATCAGTAAAAAACATGAAGCGGAGACCCGGCAATTTCCTCTCCTACCACGGCGTCGGCTCCAGCGCAGTGTTGAAATAAAATGAAATGTGTTTGCACCCCTTCCCTGAGCTCACGCCAGACTCCTTTCATTTGCTGCAGGAATTTTTAATATTCAGGCCGTGCCCTGTGCATGAGGTCACCCCGGGATCTAATTGGAACAGTGGTCCTTGGGGCCTGCCCGGCTGCCCAGCAGCTGGCTGTACGCCACGGCCGGCTGGCCTCTGAGTTGAAGACTTTAATTCCGTCATGCATCATCTGGCTTTATGCACTCCTTTCTGGTGAGTTCACAAATTCTTTCTGAGGTTTCCACAGCAATAGGCCAGCCAGGAGAGGTCTCCGAGATACCACCGCAGGCCAGCCACACAGGCCAATTTTCAGGGTCTCCACGGGCCTCCAGGTTCAACAAGATCCTCACTGCCCACGCCCCCAATCTCAGCCAAAATCTTGTTGCTGTGACTTCACTCTCTGAGCACCTGCTGAAATACCCACTGGAAACAGATACTTTGTGTATGTTTTCTCAGCTTCGCTCTGAACAAAGTTGCAGGTTGTGGAAAAATGATTTGCGACGGGTTACAAAGTTGCCCCAGCTTGCCCGAGTTAGCCAATCAGAGCAGGGGATGCCCATTTAAACCTGAACTTGGTGTAAACAGCACAATTCCATGGGGCTTTCAAGAACTGCAAAGGTACCTGTTGTTTACATGGAATTTGAGTTTAACGGGGAATCCTATTTTTTTCTTTGTTTTGTGTGTGTAGTTTATTTGTTTCCTAGACACTCCACTTTGACTGTGCTGGTTGACTTTTGGCCTCCCAGGATGGGATGGAAGAGACCCCCTCTGGAAGGCCCTGGATTTGCCTTCAAATTCTCCACCTCACAGCATCCCTTTTAGGAATTTATGGGCAACAGTGTCTATGCCTGGGAGGACATGGCGTTGAAGTCAGAGGAGGGACAAGTCCTTGCTGTCCCTGCATCTGTGGAACTGCTTGAAGGGACGCCTATGAACAGGTGTGAGTTGTCTGAGATAGGCTTAAAGGTCGGGCGAGTCTGTTCACACACATCCTAGCAACATCTGGTGTGATTCCAACCCCTTGGAACAGTGACTTTCAACCAGCATGCCATGAGAAGACCTGAGTTGTGCCACAAAATTTAAAAAATTTATTGGAAAATTTATTTTCAAAAGATGTTCAAAACACAGTAAGTATATTGGTGGGGGGTTTCACATTTTTTTTTTTTTGAACAATGTAATTCAAGTGTGCCGTGGAAGTTTGACTATAGGACCAAGTGGGCCGCGAAATGAAAAAAGTTAAAAACCACTGCTTAGGTCACGATAATGGCTTCTCAGTTTGTATGAAGGAATTGCCAGCTTGCGTGCAGACGTGTGAAAGCACACACACGCATGTGCACACACGAGGTACATCCAGCCTGTGACTCTCACACTCCTGCCTTCACAGAGAGGCCAGAGAGAAACCCTGCAGCCTCCAGACCGAACCATGGCAAATTGCCGAAAAATGTGCAAATTGTCCAAATGATGTCATGGGGGCTGGCAGCCCCCTCCCACCCTCAGACAAGCAGCCGGAACTCTCCAGCGGAAGGTCCGGTGGGGCCTGGCTCTGAATTCGATTGAGGCAATTACATTCAATTTGCTTAAATTTATCACAGAGAAAAATCCATCAGTTCCCCTGATGGTATTAACAAGTTTATTTTCCACCAGGGCCGGACGCCGCAGCATCATTGCCAATAGGAGGCGTCCTCCACCTTGAGCTGTATCAAGGTCCCAGGACACCCCAGGAATGCCAGGGATGTTCCCGACCCCAGGAACACTGGTTGCCCTGGGGGTCAGTGGGGCGGAGAGGTCCCCATGTGAGCAGAAGGTGTTTGGCGCTCAGGAAATGGTTTTGCAGCTGTGCACAGGGGCCGTTTGACAGAGAGGGTAAGTGGATGGAGCTTGAGGTTCCACGCAAACGTTTGCTGGGGGTGTTAGTGCTGTTCCATCTGTTACATTGTGTGCCTGGGACTTGGTCTGGCACTCTGGTTTGGAGCTAGAGATGTGGAATGTTCCTGAGCTGCGTCCCAGGTCTGCCCCGAGCCCAAGGGCTGAATAGGTTGTGCCCTAGAGGTGGTCTCGTGGCAAAAACAGAACTGGGGTCAAGGCATCTTGTGGTTTCTCCAGGCTCCAGTGCTCTGTCGTAGAATGTTGCACTTGTGGTTTGGGGTTCCCCTGCACACCCCGACTCCTGTGTTGTGTCAGATTCCTCTGCACACTCTGACTCCTGAGCCGTGTCAGACACCCAGCTCCCGAGGACACCCTGCTTGGGGTTCCACAGAGCAAGCCATCACAATTCCCTCATTGCAAAACAGGAGGGACGGACTCCAAGGCCCCCTGCAGGGGAGTGTGTTGGGGAGAGAACTGGATCCCTCTGGGTCAGATGGGCTCAGAACTGGATTGTGAATCCAGAGACATTTGTCCACGAGTCCCCTGTGGAAAGAGAGGGCAGCCAGTGCTTGCCAGAACCCCTCAGAACTCTGGCGTGGCCATGGATGTGAAACGCAGAATATACTAAGTTCTCAGCCTGTGGGTCGCGACCCCTTTGTAACAATGAGAATACATCCTGCATATCAGATATTTACATTACGATTCATAACAGTAGCAAAATTAGTTATGAAGTAGCAACGAAAATAATTTTATGGTTGGGGGTCACCACAACATGAGGAACTGTATGAAAGGATCACAGCATAAGGAAGGTTGAGAACCACTGATATACTTGAAATAGAAAAGAAAAATACATCCTGGGAACAGCAGAAAAGACTTTCTGTCCACACCCTGCAGGGGCTGCCCAGCTCCATTCTGTGTTTCAGGGGAGCATTCGGGGATTTGGATCCGGGTCCCTGAGATCTTGGCGAGTTGTTTCACCACTTGCAAAACAGGACAGACCTGGGGTTTGCCCCAGACCACTCGGTGCACAAGCTCAGACTCCCACAAAAAGACCAGCTCATGGAAGGCACATGTATCCACCTAAGAACCTCTTTTCCAATAAACCAGGTGGCCCCTCAGGTTCACTGTTTACAAAAAGCAGCCAGCAGGCCCCCGAGACAAAGCTGCTTTGACCTCAAGGAGGGGATCACACCTCCTGGGAGTGACTTCCTTGCTGTGAGGGTTTCTTGGGATGCTGTGATAAACCACCACAAACTGGGAGCTTGGAAAAAATAGCTTTGCATTCCAGGAGTCTGAGCTGCAGGTGTCTCAGGGCTGCTCCCTCCACAGGCCCCAGGGGAGGCTCCTTCCTGCCTCTTGAGCTCCTGGGGGCTCCAGGCGTCCCTGGACTTGTGGCCACATCACTCCAGTCTCTGCCTCCGTCTCCAAGTGGCTTCTCCTCTGTGTCTGTGTCTCCTCTGCTGTCTCTCAGGAGGACACCTGTCACTGGGGTTAGGGCCCTCCCTAATCCAGGATGGTCTCATGTTGAGATGCCTCAGCAATTACATCTGCAGAGATCCTGTTGTCAAATTGTGTTCTGTTCATATGCTCTGGGTGATAGGATATGAATATATATATTTTAGAGTCACCATTCAACCCATTACAATTGAATCCAGCTCCTTCCTGCCTCTCCCAGCTCCTGGGGGGTCCAGGCATCCCTGGGCTTGTGGCCACATCACTCCAGTCTCGGCCTCCGTCTCCACGTGGCTTCTCCTCTGTGTCTGTGTCCCCCCTGCTATCTCTCAGGAGGACACCTGTCATCAGAATTAGTACTGCCCCTAATCAAGGATGATCTTATCTGGAGCGTCTTAATTGCAACTTCAAAGACTATATTTCTAAAAATAAGGTCACCTTGAAAGAATGCTTCCAGGGATCTGAGCATATGTCTGCGCGTCTGTTCAGAATTGTGATTCGACCCAGGACCCAGGGCAGCAGACGTCATGTGGAATTGTGCGTCTGGAGACCTGAGGGAGCCCAGCAGGTGGGAGCTTATCAGGGAGCCTGTGTCTGGCCTCAGTCTCTCCCACCAGCTACTGGCAAAGTGGACCCTGCTGACCAATGTCTTCTCCGTTCTATTGTACTAAGTGTTAAGACTATATTCAGAACAGCAGCAGCAGAAAGTAGACAGGGTCTGTGAGGGTTACCTCTTGTGAAAGAACAGAACATTCTGGGCAGCCGGGAGAGGTTCTATTACCTATCATACTATCTATTCACCCACTTAACCTACCGTCTTTCTATTCACCCATTCATCTATCATCTTTCTAGTCATCTATTTATCTATCATCTATTCATCTATCTATCTGTCTATGTACGTATGTATTTATTTATTTATTGAGACAGAGTCTCACTTTATCATCCTCAATAGAGTGCTCTAGGGTCACAGCTCACAGCAACCTCAAGCTCTTGGGCTTAGGTGGATTCTCTTCCCTCAGCCTCCCAAGTAGCTGGGACTACTAGGCACCTGCCACAACGCTGGGCTATTTCTTTCTTTTCTTTTTTCTTTTCTTTTTTCTTTTCTTTTTTTTTTTTTTTAAGAGACAGGGTCTTGCTCTTGCTCAGGCTTTTCTGAAACCTGTGAACTCAGGCAATCCACCTGCCTTGGCCTTCCAAGTACTGGGATTACAGGCGTGAGCCACCAAGCCTGGCCATTTATCTATTTATTTATCATCTTTCTATCCATGCGTTTATCTATTATCTATTCCCCATCATTTTTTAATCTACTGCTATCATTTTCTTAATTTTTCTAATTGCTCTCTATCTAGTAATCCTATGCTCTCTAGATATTATATGTGTCCTACCATCTATTTGTCATCTATTGCTACCATCTATTTAATTATTTAATTTATTTCTACCCATTAATTATGTATCTGTCCTTCATCTATGAACACACCCTGTTTTTTATTTTTTCTCACTGTACATGTGCTCACAGAGGCACATAATGATTTTTATCTGGGTCCAGGGACACACAGCTAGCCGTGTAATCTCCCATTTCAATTTGGAATCAATTACTTCCATAGTCAACACGATCCAATTAGCAAAAGTCATTCAAACACTTCAGAAATGTCTGAACGTCTATTTTCCTAAGCCGGGTCCTTAACAACCTTGGATGTCAGTTTTTGCAGATCCGCGTGGGGGAGTGCGGTTATAAAAGCTTCCTGACACGATGTCGAAACAGGGGGCCTCTGGGTGAGATCAAACACTCAGAGAGCTTCGGGCTGCAAGTGGGTGCCTCTCTCTGCGGGGAGGTCACAGGGGGTCATGCTGAAAATGCACGCATATATTTTTCATTGTTTAGACAAGAAATTGAGAACAGGTTCAATCTGTTGCAGAAGAATTTCCAAGTTTATTTTTGAACAGACGTTTATTTAAAAAAAAAAAGAAGAAGAAGAAGAAGAGGAAGCAGAAGTTAAAAGAGTGTAGTGAAAGTAGCAGACCGGTCTGGCTTCTCCCATGCGTCCCCTGGTAGGTGGTATCAAGGCCACGGGGACGTTTTGCAATTTGATTCCATCCCCGGTCGTCCGGAGCGCCGTGGGCCCCACACATCTCGGCTGCAGATGGAAAAGTGGCTGAATGTGTGACTTTTAGGAATGGATTTTAAACAGCTGCCAAAGCACTTGTCGTAATGATGCCTGCAACAGGATCTGTGGGCATCCCGGAGGGGCAGGCTGTGGGGTAGACAGCCCTGCGCCTGCAACTTAACTGGCTAATGCACAAAATAAACGTGATGAGGGCCTCCTGCATGCACCTGCCACAGAGCCCAAGGGAGGACGTTCCGGGCAGGGGAGCCCACAGAGGCAGGTGCTTGGGAGCCACACGTGTCCCACAAGCTGTTTGGGGCTGCTGGGTGGTCACTTAAGAAAAACAGTCCAGGTGTGTCACCTCAGGTCTGGAATCCAGCACTTGGGGAGGCAAAGGTGGGAGGATCACTTGAGGCCAAGAGTTGCAGGCCAGCCTGGGCAGCATAGTAAGACCCCGTCCCTACAAAAAGTAATTTTTTTAAATAAATTAGCCAGGTGTGGTAGTTCATGTCTATAATCCCAGCTACTTGGGAGGCCAAGGTAGGAAGATCACTTGAGGTCAAGAGTTCTAAAAAAAAAAAAAAGAGTTCTAGGCCATCCTGGGCAGCATAGCAAGACCCCATCCCTACAAAAAGTAATTTTTAAAAAGAAATTAGCCAGGCATGGTAGTTGGTGTTTATAATCTCAGCTACTTGGAAGGCCAGGGTGGAAGGATCACTTGAGAGCAGGAGTTCTAGGCCAGCCTGAGCAGCATAGCAAGACCCCATCCCTACAAAAAGTAATCTTTATTTTTGAGACAGAGTCTCACTATGTCACCCTTGGTAGAGTGCCATGGCACCACAGATCACAGCAACATTGAACTCTTGGGCTTAAGTGATTCTCTTGCCTCAGCCTCCCAAGTAGATGGGAGTGCAGCTATGCACCACATGCCTGGCTACTAAAAGTAACTTAAAAAAAAAAAAAGCCAGGCATGGTGGTTGGTTTTTGTAATCCCAGCTACTTGGAAGGCCAAGGTGGAAGGATCACTTGAGGCCAGGAGTTTAAGGCTGCAATGAACTGTAATTTTGCCACCACACTCCAGCCTGCGTGGCACAGTGACTTTCCAGAATCCATTTGTTTTCTAGGAAGTTGTTATTATTTTTTCTGCCACCTCTCACTTTTGCATTTTACCACCTCTTCCTGTTGCCCTTGGTCATTGATAAGTGCTCACACCAGAACCAGGCAGAGCTAGTTCTCTGCCATGAGGTGCCAGTATTCAGGGGCATTAAAGGAAGAAATACTCTTCACCCACAAGGAAGAGACAGGCCAAAGAAAGATCATCTGTGCATGACCACTTCAGGACACATCTGTCCAACAACCAGTAGTCTGTTCTTTCCCTCCTCGTGAACAAGCTTTGGCTAAAAATAAACAGGCACCCCAAGACTGTGGGGCACCACAGAGTTCACATTTATGATGCTTCCTGAGTCTGTGCATTGGCTGAGAGGTTCTGGCTTTGATCCTGGATGGCCTTGGTCAGTTGTGTGGCCAGCTGCCTGTCATAGACCCAAAGACACAGCTGGAGAGAGAGGCAGTGTGGAGGTGGGTCGGTAGCCATGAGCCCCGTAAAAATTTAGAATTCCATCCCTTTGGAAAAATAAAAGTTGGGTAATCTATTGTTCCCCTACATCCATTTAAAAGTATAAGCTGCTGGGCAGCACATGTGGCTCAAAGGAGTAGGGCACTGGTCCCATATGCTGGAGGTGGTGGATTCAAACCCAGCCCCAGCCAAAAATGCAAAAAAAAAAAAAAAAAGCATAAGCTGCCTTGGTGCCCATAACACAGTGGTCATGGGCCAGCCACATACACCGAGACTGGTGAGTTCGAACTCGGCCTGGGCCAGCTAAACAACAATAACGACTGCAACAAAAAGTAGCTGGGTGTTGTGGCAGGCACCTGTGGTCCCAGCTACTTGAGAGGCTGAGGCAAGAGACTCGCTTGAGCCCAGTAGTTTGAGGTTGCTGTGAGCTGTGACGCTACAGCACTCTACCGAGAGCAACATAATGAGACTATGTCTCAAAAAAACAAAAAAAAGTATAAGCTGAAGAAAGCTAAAATGTGTATTTAACCTGAACAATGCACCCTAGACCCACCACGTCATCTTTCATTCCACCCTTCCACCTATGGAATCCCTAACATGTATTATTTCACCCAGTATGACCGTGTGTCCACCTCTTCACTTGCACCAGTAAGAAAGGACATGGAAGGGTTTGGTTTCCCATTTTCTCAAGCAGAGAGCAAACGTGGAGGTGGGTAGACCTCCACTTCATCCAAATTGCTGCAGAAGACATAATTTCATTCATTTTTATGGCTGAGGAATATTCCAAGTACGTATATATACCACATTTTCTTCATTCATCACCCCAGGGGCCCTTAGGTTGATTTCATATCTTTGCTATTAACCTAGGCAATGAATTTATGATGGAGACCCCAAAAGCAAATGCAGCAACAACAATGACAAAACGGGACTTAATTAAACAAAACAGATTCTGCACAACAGAAAAAATCGACAGAGTGAACAGGTAACCTGCAGAATGGGAGAAAAAATTCACAAACTATGTGTTCGTCAAATGACTAACACCCAGAATCTACAAGGAATTCAAACAAGACAGCAAGAAAACAAAATTACAAGGTGGGCAGGTAACATGATCAGACATTTTTTCAAAAGAAGAGGCAAAACCAGACAAGAAATGTATGAAAAAACATGTTCAACATCACTAATTATCAGACAAATTCAAATTAAAGCCGTAATGAGATACCACCTTAGCCCCATCAGAATGGCCATCATTAAAAGGTTAAAAAACAAGAAATGTTGGCATGGATGTGGTGATAAGGGAAGGCTTATACACCCTTGATGGGAAAGTAAATTTGTACATCTGTGGAAAACAGTAGAGAGATTCCTCAAAGAGCTAAAAATAGACCTACCATTGGCTCCTGCAATACTGGGTGTCTACCCAAAGGAAAAGAAGTCAAAAAATATCAAAAAGGCACTTGCACTCATGATTTTCAAAAACTTAATTGTTGGCTTGGTGCCTGTAGCACAGTGGTTACAGAGCCAGCCACATACACCAGGGTTGGTGGATTCAAACCAGCCCAGGCCAACAAAACAACAATGACAACTGCAATCAAAAATAGTCGGATTGTGGCAGGCGCCTGCAGTCCCAGCTAGTTGGGAGGCTGAGGCAAGAGAATTGCTAGAGCCTGAGAGTTTGAGGTTGCTATGAGCTGTGACACCACAGCACTCTACAAAGAGTAACAGAGTGAGACTCTGTCTCCAAAAAAAAAAAAACATGAGTTAAGTTGGTCTCACCTCTGCTGAGAACCTGCATTGGAGGTTGCAATGCAGACGTTGAAGAGGATGTATACTGGAGTATCCTTTATATCCGAGCACCAGTTCATATAGATACATTCATTAGTGATAAGAAAATTGTTTTCAGTTGATGTTGACAGCTTATACTGGCCACTCATATGGATGTTGAGATGATTAGAATGTGCCCCCTCCGGCCGGCAGGTGCAGAGATAGTGTGAGGGTCTTAGGAGGTGGGGCCACATTATAAATTATTCAGTCTGGGCTATTCTGTGATCGTGGCTGACATGAGACTCAGACTATGTCCACAGTCTGGAGAGCTGAGAGAGATGACTTTCACCCGAAGACTCCCCTGGTGGGCTTTGACCTACAAACTCAAACCCACAGCTTCATTGGCAGATCTTGGGCTTCTGATGTGGTCAATTGTGGAAAATCACTGCCCCTAAATCTTCTTTCTATCTTATATAATTTACTCCACCAGCCCTAATTAGATAGTTATGAAACCCAGATCTGCTTGGTGTAAAGATTGGGAGTACATCAAACTCCCTTTATTCACATGTCGGTTCTAAAATTACCCACTCGTGGCTCCCACCTCCGACATCGAAACAGAAATAGGGGCCACCCCTTCCGCACGTGGCATCCTGCCCCCACAGCCCTCCCTACAGTGGGCCCTCCCCCCAGCCTGCACCTGTTCCTATCAGACCCCAGAGCCGTGGGCAAGGATCATTCTGTGCACATTTTTGGAAGGCGAGCTTTGAATAGAACACACAACTGAACATTTGGAAGCATTTGAAGACCATTTTCCATGGTGGACTTACCCCTTGTTTATGGAAACATGCTAATTGTTGGGTTTTTTTTTTTTTAATTATCCATTTTTTTTTTTTGAGACACCGTCTCACAGTGTCACCTTAGATAGAGTACAGTGGCGTCACAGCTCACAGCAACCTCAAACTCTTGGGCTTAAGCAATTCTCTTGCCTCGGTCTCCCAAGTAGCTGGGACTACAGATGCCCACCACAATGCCCAGCTATTTTGTTGTTGTTGTTGTCATTGTTGTTTAGCAGGCCCGATATTTTATTAGGTAATTTTTGAAACATACTTTACAGTTGAAAGAATTATACGTGATTAGCCGTACACTCACCATGTACATTTCATAATTTTTTTCTTCTTTACATGTAGGGAATTTGTTCATAGTTTTGTGCACTCATCTCAGTGACCCCAGATTCCTACTGGGTGGGTTGTAAACAGAGAAGCCATTTCTCAGCCCCCCTGCTCTGAGCACACACCTATGCTAATTGTTTAAAACAAGATTTGAACAAGCTATTTTACAAGTAAAAGTATAAAGCACAGAGTGGATAGCTGTGGCCCAGCTAGCCTCTTTCTTTGGGCATGACACTCTAATAAGGGGCTGTGAATATTCCTAACTTAACCAGATGTTGCATTTGAAAAGTTGGTATATGTAATTGGTACAGACATGGTGGCTCACACCTGTAATCCCAGCCCTCTGGAAGGCTGAGGTAGGTGGATTGCTTGAGCTCAGGAGTTTGAGCAAGAGAAAGACCTGTCTCTACCAAAAACAGAAAAATTAGCCAGGTGTCATGGGATAGGCTTGTAGTCCCAGCTTCTTGGGAGGCTGAGGCAGGAGAATCACCTGTACTCAGGAGTTTGAGGTTGCTGTGAGCTATGACGGCATGGCACTCTACTCAGGACAGCAAAGTCTCAAAAAAAAAATCTGTAATTAATCTGTTTTGGAATAAAGAGAATGATAATAGCAAAAAGAAAAGAAAATGCTGTTTTGTTTTCACAGGTGACGGGGAATGAACCCAAGGGCCTCGCCTTGCCAGACTCCCCAAGAATCCATATGGAGTTGGTGTCAGCAGGGACAGCTTGGGGTGTCCAAAACCTAGGGGGCCCCAAGTGCCCAGGGGTCTCCTCACAGCGCCGGTCCAGGAAGATGTGGGCAGCCATGAGGGTTGGTGAGATGCCCCCATGGCCGTCACATCAGGCATCTGATTTCTTTTCTTGGGGTGGGAGGGTGCTGGTGATTCTCTAAATCCTCCCACTTTGTATGAAACAGAAAAGCTAAAAGGTTGGGGGCTGGGAACTTCAGGACTGAACAATTCTTGGTTTCAGACATAGAATTTGCAGCTCATCCTCTGAATATCCTTTGAGAAGTTTCCCAACTTCTGCAAACTTCCAATACCTCTCCTATAAGATGCCCAACTCTTACCATCGTCTAGGGATTAACCTAAATTTACTGTAGAAATATTGGTCTCTCCATAGAGAAATGATGGAATAATTTCTCCATTGCTATAAATGTGTCCTTTTCTTTCTGGATAATTTTGGAAGGCAGCACGATGCGATGGAGAAAGAAAAAAATACAAACTTTACAAGTGAGATGTGCTAAGATTCAGTCCCAGATGTGACCCTTCGTAGCTGGGTGAGTTGGTGGCCGATCCATCTGGGGACCATTCCAATTGCTCCATCTCCTTCTCTTAAGTGGGACTATTGTTACCCACTTCTTGGGCCTTCAAGGGTGAAAATGTGATGATTATTTATACACAAGGTGCCTTGGGCCAGGCCACTGCTTGGTATTTTCTTAAGAAATGCCATCTCTGGCTTGGCGCCTGTAGCTCAAGTGGCTTAGGGCCAGACACATACGCCAGAACTGGCAGGTTCAAATCCGTCCCAGGCCTGCCAAACAACAATGACAACTACGACCAAAAAAAATAGCTGGGCACCTATAGTTCTAGCTACTTGGGAGGCTGAGGCAAGAGAATCACTTAAGCCCAGGAGTTGGAGGTTGCTGTGAGCTGTGATGCCACAGTGACCCAGGGTGACAGCTTGAGGCTCTGTCTCCAAAAAAAAAGAAAAAAAAAGCCATCTCTTTCTCATCTCCAATGTTGGTATCCATTGGTCACGTTGAGAGATTTATTAAAAGCTTCTATTTTATCTGAGGATATTTGGTCTCTGATTCAAGTTAAGATTGGGAATCGATTTTAACTATGTTTTTTTTAAATCAGCTCTTTTTTGTATGACAAAGCAGAGATGAAGAAGGACAGTCCTTCTGGGGACCACAGTCGCCAAGTCACAGGTCAGCCCAGAGCTGAGGGGACACTGTCCTCTGGGACACCAAAGCCCTCATCCTGATCTAGGTAGTGACCTTGGGTGGCTCAGAGCCTCCACGCCTCAAGGTCATTCTCTGTTTCTCAACAACCTATGCAAGAAAAGAACAACTGGGAGATCAAAGCCCAGAGGGGTGTCAGGACAGTTCATTTCGATTTTACCTTCCAGGACACACTCAGAGCAGAACATTCACTTCTTCACAGCCCGGACTTTGCTCAGCAGTTGGGAGGTTTTTTTTCCCACCCTGGGGTGAAGGTTCGTATCCTCTCAGGGCATCAAATTCTCACATCCCCCTTGCATCGCTGATGACAAGAAGGGGGGCGTCTGTGTGTTGGAAGCCTGTCAGGAACTGAGTGTGTCTCCAAATTCCTACATCAAAGATCTGATCCCTAGGACCTTAGAATGTGACTGTGTTTGGAGATGGGTCTTTGCAGAGGTGATTAAGATAAAATGCGGTCAGCAGGGTGGGCCCTGACCCACCAGGACTGGTGTCCTTAAGAAGACGGGGATGACAAGGGTACAGGTGAAACTGTCTAAATGTAGAATATAAATGTCTTAACACAATAACTAAGAAAATACCGTGAAGACTATGTTAACCAGTTTGATGAAAATATTTCAAATTGTATATAAAACCAGCACATTGTACCCCATGATTGCATTAATGTGCATAGCTATGATTTAATAAAAAAGAAAAAAAAATTAATAGAGACAGTAATCCATGGGGAAGTTTAGAAAGTGCTGCTAAATTTGCTACTGAGGCAAGTGGGAAGTCAAATTGCTTCTAATGACGTTTTCCTAACTTAGTTTGCAATATTCATTGGCTCTTATAGGCCAAATTCATTACCCCTCACTGATGGTAACTTTTTCTCATATTCCTGTCACATAGAAATAAAAATTCAGAAATAAAAGCAGGAAAAAAACCAGAAGAGGGGGATGAGGACCCAGGCATAGGTTGGGGTGATGTGTCCACAAGCAGGGGACACCAAAGATGGCCAGAAACAACTGCCCGAACCTTCATCTCACACTTCCACTGTCCAGAACCAGGACAGAATGAATTTCTGTTATTGTAAGTCCCTCAGTGGGTGGTAGTTTCTGACAGCGACCCTAGGAGACTCCACAAAGCTGTTCCTTACTTGTAATCCAGGAAGTCTGGCAGCGCCGTCTGCAACTTAAAAGAATTTCTAAAATCCACCCCTATGACACAGACAAGGCTTGTAACATGGGCACTTTAAGTCCAGGGCAGGCTCTGAGGACTGGTCAGTTGGAGGTGGGATGTGCCTATCTTGGGATGGACATCTCAGCGTGCATCTGAGTTTTGGTTTGCAGGAGAGGTTGGCAGATGGCAAGCGCCCATTTGTGCACAGGACAGGCACGGAACAATCGTTGGCTGGCCCCAAGCTGTGGGTTGCAAGAGGGCCAACGTAAGTCTCCGTTCCAAGTAACATTTCCAGATCACACCCACGGTGCATCTTAGAAGGGTACTGTTGAAACTTACTAAATGTAGAATATCAATGTCTTCATATAGTGATTAAGAAAATGCCATAAATGCTATGTTTAACAGTTTGATGAAAATATTTCAGACTATATATGAAGTCTGCACATTGTGCCTCATGATTGCACTAATTT